>JABSTT010001853.1:0-70632 GCA_013339685.2 Hyalomma asiaticum
AGGCTTGCATGGCCTCGCGGTTTTTGGTGGTTCTCGCGGCATGCGCTTCTGGCGTCTGTTGAGTAGCCCGGTAGGCTTGCTTGGCCTCGCGGTCTTTGGTGGTTCTCGCGGCATGCGCTTGTGGCGTCTCTTGAGTAGCCCGGTAGGCTTGCATGGCCTCGCGGTTTTTGGTGGTTCTCGCGGCATGCGCTTCTGGCGTCTGTTGAGTAGCCCGGTAGGCTTGCTTGGCCTCGCGGTCTTTGGTGGTTCTCGCAGCATGCGCTTCTGGCGTCTCTTGAATAGCACGGTAGGCTTGCATGGCCTCGCGGTTTTTGGTGGTTCTCGCGGCATGCGCTTCTGGCGTCTGTTGAGTAGCCCGGTAGGCTTGCTTGGCCTCGCGGTCTTTTGGTGGTTCTCGCAGCATGCGCTTCTGGCGTCTCTTTCTGACGGCGGGCTCGCTTTGCTTCGCGATCTTTTGCACGCCTTTGGGCGCCATCTTCTGGAGTTTCTGTTTCCCGGCGTTTCCGTCGTGCCTGGCAGGCCTTGGTTACCCGTTCGGCACGAGCTTCGGGCGTCTGTTCAGCCGCCGGGTACGCTCGCTTAGCCGCGGTTTTTGGTGGTTCTCGCGGCATGCGCTTCTGGCGTATCTTGAGTAGCCCGGTAGGCTTGCTTGGCCTCGCGGTCTTTGGTGGTTCTCGCAGCATGCGCTTCTGGCGTGTCTGTCTCACGGCGGGCTCGCTTTGCTTCGCGGTATTTTGCACGCCTTTGGGCGCCGTCTTGTGGAGTTTCTGTTTCCCGGCGTTTCCGTCGTTCCTGGCACGCCTTGGTTACCGAACCGTTCGCGTGTTTCTATTTCCCCGACGAGTCGCGCAAGCGAGAGGGTAAACGAAGAGACGCGAGGAGAGAAAGGGACACGCAGGAGTGGCGCGCGGGCGTTCCGCCGCCTTGTGCACGAGAGTGAGATATGGGCGCCATCTGGCCATGATACCGGGAAACGCAAGAAGCTTGCATAGTACGCAGAACTGCGTAGGAAACGTCCGCTTTTGCGCATCCTAACAAGCACTAGGGTCTTTAGAATTATGCATCTATGTATTTTCTACTAAAGGAACACACCGTCTAATACTTACGTAGTGATGTTGCGCCTCCGATATGCGTAAGATTTGCTTTTAGGTCGACTGTGTTCAGAAGTATGAAGGTAGCCACCAGTTCAAGCTGGGTGGTCGTTGAGGAAGGGTTCACCTTTCGCAGCAGGACAGACTCGCAAACCCACACACACACAGACAGACAGACCAAAATTTCTGCGTTGAAGTATCCCAAGAAAGACTATCGTCTTTAAAACTCGCTAGAAGACGCTGCCTGCGCCAACGTTGTCTCTCGCGGGTGAGGGCGCGTTCTCCTTCTTTGCGAGCTGGTACAGCGTTCATCGAAGAAAGAGCGTTTCCATAGTCAGCGCGCGCCTTTCGCTCTCTCTCTCTCGTCTCTCTCACAAAGACAGCAGATGGAAGAGCTCGCGCTCGCCCTCGGCGCGTGCCTCCCGGCGGCGCGAGGTGGCTACATACATACATACTACTACTACTACGATAGAGGAGGGAACGACTGAGGAGAGGCCGTGACGTCACTTTTTGTGAAGCCAGCGTTAGAGCCTTCGAGATCGGCAATGTACCGATTTCAGCCATGTCAACGGGGCGCGGCGCATGCGCATTGCGCTATCCTAAACCAACGCTCCGCTTCTCGCTGGGAATGGTTGCGAGCGGCTGCGATCGTGGACGATACCAAACGCGTCAAAGGCGACCGTTATACCACGAATTTTCAGCTTCGAGAAAGCGAACTTCGTACGGTGGCGGTCGCGCGTTGGCACGAGCCAGAAATTTAGGCGCACGCGCCCGTCATCTGTGTCGATCACGCGACGCCAGTGTGTCGAGCGTGCGGCGACCGCCGGCACCACTTCACAGACCGCACGGGGTGAGCTGCTGCGAAACAGTACCGCAATGTAGTATGTGTGTAGTGCACTATGGACATCGCGCGAATAACGGCGGACAGCGGTGCTTTATCGCGCCGTCCCCTCGAAGCCAGCGTCTCCAAAGTATGTCGTTGCTGGCCGGCACCGGCCGACGGTCGTGCTAGCGTGCTGCGGCGGGAACGCGCCGGCGCGTCTCGCTATGTTTTAAGACGCGCGACCTCCCTTGGTGAAGTTCGCTCTGTGAGAACCACGCTTAGTGCTCTCATGCCGTAGGCACTGCGAAGAGCGAGCATCGTAATCGTAAACGAACAAAAAAAAAGTGCTTATAACATGCTCAAGCGCAGTTCGTAGCTACAAACAACATATACACATTTAGTACGAAAGCATGCTTTAATGTCTTGCTGTGCGATGCCCGGAGCAGAAACACTGCACAACTGTCACTGACCTGCCAGGCGTTCGCCGTACAAATTACTTAACAATGTCTCCTTCTGTGACGCCGCTTTGAAATGACTTCGCTGAGCATTGCAAACATCCTTCACTCGCCGTACAGTCCGTCGATGCTCTCTCGTTAGACGCTCTCTTGCTCAGACCCGCTGGCTGCAGCAACCAGCGGGAGAACGCTGCGCAGTTTTAAATGCGGCACGAAGACTGCACACTGTCGAACACTTGCAGTTCGCCACGGCACAGCACGGTACAGGATCCACAGAACCACATACGCCGCAATAACACAACACGCCGCGCGCACATGGCCACAAGGCCGCCATTTTTCCCCGTAGTAATGGCCGCTAATGCGTCACTTCCTCCACACTTCTCTGCCAGCACGCGGGTTGGGCAGGCCCTCTCCTCTTTTTTTCCTTCCTCCGTGGAACGACCCACACCCTAAGGAGCTTCGCCCCTAAAATGCGATTGTTGTCGGCGCATACCTTGCGGCCGCCGCAAACGAAAATCGTGTCTGGAACACCACTGCAGAGATAGTGACGTTGTTGCGTGGTCGTTCGGCGGACATCGCTTAATTAGTGCCGCTACCACGTGATTATTTTCGTATTTCACGGGCTTTCATTGACGACAAATATCAGATATATCAATGGCATTTAGTTCCAAACGTTTCCTTGGGTCACTTTTTAAATCTCATCTACTACTCTAGTATTCACAATTTTTCGCTGAAGCGAATAACCAGAGAGATTGCTCATTCGTTTCTGCTAATTATTTGATATTGCGCAAAGAAATATTCGTCACACTAAGGCAATTCATCCTCAACACGGCTGAGTTTGTTGGAACTCGCTAGAACGTTCCGTCATTTTTTAAATCTTGGTCACATTTAAGTGGGACACCCTGTATATAGTAAATAAATCGATTGCTCCAGAAGTTGCAACGATGGCGCTTCTGTAACCTGTATTGCTCTTCTAGTGTGTGGTAAGCGCTATCGCATTAGTCTAATAAACCATACTTGTGTCCTGCTACCCGTCCGCATGCTTTCTCCAACTTCGTTCGATTCCGTGGGAATACTTTGACAAAACACGCTTAAGGTGCGTACGTTAGCTTATCGTACTGTGCCGTTTTGTTCGACAAAACATATGTCTGTGCACTAATGTGATGCCAGAGTAACGTCGTACCATGAGCTGCTATAAGCAACCTATGGTGCTGTCGGCGTTGCTGGTTAGCCCTCGTTAAGTATACGCCCATTCGGGCACCTTGCGCAGACGTTCGCATTATTCGCTGAACACCAACAATGGGTCATGGACAATATTTTCATTGACTGCTTCGCATGACACCGATTCCAGAAATGCGTGGGATTTACGGGAGTTGCCGCGCTGCTTCGGTTTTTTCTTACGCCGACAACTACTAACGATACCGACATAAGCCAGACAATACAAGCTTTCTCTGAAATGGGAGAGGTTTGTAAAACAAGTGCCGATTTGTGAAGCATCCATTCGACATTTGTTTTAAATATGAAACGATGAACGGCTCGTTAAAAACGATGTAGAACAGGAAATGTCGCTGGAGCCAACGTTTCGACAAGCTTCAGTACTTGTCTTCGCCAGGACCGCCACTGCCTTATCAAGCGTTCGTTTCTGTACGCTTTCCACATTCTTTCCCGTCGTCAGAAGAGCAAGAGAAGAAGAGCACACACGAAAGAACGAGGAAAGCAAACACAGGAAAAAGGGGGAAAGGAGGAGCTGAGTGCGGTTCAATCTGTTAGTGCGATAATGTGCTTAACACCATGGCACCATTGTATTTGGCTGGTATTTGGATGGATGGTAAGCACCAGAACACACTCATGTAACAAGCATCGTCAGGTTGCATAGGCGAAACACCTTAACCTTCGATCGTCGATCGTTAACGGTCTAGTGCATCTAATGGGCGCAAGGGCTTCCTTTAACACGTTTATGCTTACAGGATCGAGGGTATTGAATTTGTACATGAGACAGATTTCTCTGTATGTTCTGTCCCTGGCCAAGCGGAAATCGGGCTGGAGTGCATAGAGTTCGAGCTCATCAAAAATATGACCTGCCATATTAAAACGCTGTGACACTGCCTTCAGCAGGTTATTCGCGGTGTCCGCACAGTACTCTTTTAATTTAACGATAATGTGTTGAGTAGTTTCCCCAGTGAATTGTTTGCGAGAGAGTAAACATTCCAACAAGTAAATAACCGTCGAGACACGTGCAAGTAAAACTAGACTTTAGATGATAGACATAGTCACTTCCCTTGCATTTAACTTTACGATAAATTTGAATGTGTTTGGAAGTGTCATATCTGAAACGGGAACAAGTTATTACGCTGCCGGTACACAGAGGGCTTACATTTACATTTCCTAGCATCTCTTTCACGTTCCACTTAAGGCGATACGTGACTCTTGGTATTTTGTGAAACGCTTTTCTAAGGTGCTAGTTATTTTTTAGAATTGGATAGTATTTACGGATAACGTTATTTACCTCCTTTGAATAATTGATGTTTATTCATAACAAAATACTCCCATTCGCTTCCCAAACATAAATAATATTCACTGAAGATACTATCCAATACTAACAAGGAACAAGCAGTGAGACAAACGATATGGCTGTTGTCTGACAGGACCAGCGTCGCCCGTATCTTTCCTTTTTAGTGGTGACCGAATTTAGACCAGTTGGTGCGCCTTTCATAGTGGTAACCATAAGGTTATCCGCGTACTGACATGTAGTAGGACTGTACCTCAATAGAGAGTGCTCCGACGGTGTGCTGCGCGTGAATGATTTGTGGTCGAGTCATCACGCAATAACTTAATCCGTTATTGCGGGAACTAGTGTCCTGGAAAGCGAGCAACACTCACAGTACAATACTAGCGGCGCATGCTTGCATTTAGATTCCTTACGGTTATCTAAGTTCTGCAAAGCATATGCCTTTTCGCGACACATGTTGATATGCGTTGAGACCAGGCGTATTGCAAAAATACTTCATATAGAAAGTATCAGTTTCACTTTGTTGTTACATATACAGTAAAACAGCGCTACAATTATGCGCAGGCGATTGGAAGCTTATGAGTGCGACTTGCGCCTATTGAGGAGACGTGTAACACTTGTAGCGGATGGAAGAATAGCGCTGAAGGAAAAGAAAGGCATCCTGTGCGTATTGAAGAAATCCAAGTGAGTTGGGTATGGCAAAGCACCGTTATAAGAAAAAATGAGGCTGGAAGTCACCAGCTGGTAAAGGTGACCCTGTGGACTTATAAAGTACTACTGATGTGAAATGAACGGTGCGTTCGCTTTACGTGACTTGTGCATCACTGTAAAAAGTCTGCTTATAGACCAGCAAGCCTTTAATTCATGATTTGCAACAGTTCTCGCAATCTTTCTGAGAGCCGTAGAACCTCCCCTTGCAGCCATCCGTCCTTGTCTTCACACACCGCCCATTTTCCCTGAAATAATGATGTGGAGGATTTTTTATCCTTGGTGGATACCTTTCGTTTGTCTTCACGCAGTTTGGTTTAGGGCACACTCCACAGCAAGACCTGCAGGGGCTTGTTTGATGCAGCGTCGCTGAAAATTGACATGCGATTTTCCGTGAGAATGACCAAGGATTTGCTAACAGACAAGAAAATCTTTTCACCGAGCTTGCTCGGAGTACATCGAAAACGTCACCCTGAAAACACACCGCGGAAACATATGCAGTGATGGATCTATTGCTTTCCTAATCATATCCTTTATTTTTTGCGGACTTCATTCATGGGAAAGACTAAATCGGTCATTACGATGTCGCAATAACTTAGCTTACATATGTTTTCTTCTCGCTCCTGCATTAGGTGTTACATTTGCTGAAGGAGCATCTATACAATAGTTGCCCCATGAAAAGTGGCCTTGAAATCCTCTATTTGCCCTGTGAAAGTGATCATAGCTTTGCAATCCCTTGTACGACTCTTGTGTTATAAACATACAGGTGGAGCATATCTTTTAACTAATAACTCAGAAAGAAAACCTTCTCAATTTGAATTTAGAACGAAGAGTCTATCCGGGATATGCCTTTCATTTATATCCACTGCAAGCTCTTATCTGCAAAGTTTAATGGCTTTGTAGTGCGTCAGACACTACCATAGTCAAATAACTGGAAGAGCATTGCATAATGTGTGTATGGAAAGCCGCCGTAGTAGCTTAGCGCGTGCTGCGTCAACTACGCCGTGTCCAGCTATTGTGTATGATGACGCTGTTTCAATTCCTGGCTGCATTTCGATGCCGGCGATATGCAAGGTACGCAAGTACTTAGACACATGGCTACTTGGCATGTTCGCCCTTTCAGGCCCAAATTAGTTCTTGGTAAGGCAAACAACTTCTTTTTACAACTTGAGATGACCATCTGTAGGAAGTCGTAAGAATGGCAAATATTGTGCTGCGACTTTGCAATAAAAAATAATTAGCCACCAAATTATTTCTCTTCAATGCTGTTGTTTCGTGGGGTTTAACGTACCAAAACCACCTCTGATTATGAGAGACGCCGTAGTGGAGGTGTCCGGAAATTTTGACCACCTGAGGTTCTTCAACGTGTACTGACATCGCACGGCACGCGGGCCTCAACATTTCGCCTCCATCGAAATGCAGCCGCCGCGGCCGGGATTCGATCCCGCGACCCTCGGAGGAGCAGCCGAGTACAGAGGCGAAAAAGAAAGAAGACACACAGCTTATCTGCGCATGCTCGGAATGGTAGCGTCACCTGTCAATCGGCGCGCCACCTGTCACCTGAATGGTAGCGCCACCTGTTTTCTCTTTGTTCTGTGAAAGGCGAAACTGCCTGGACGAATTGGAATAGCGCAAGTGATCCTCCTGTACTTTCTTTCACACAAGATTAGATCTTAATGACACAGATAAGTGGCCAGGGTATCTATAGCAGGTGATTTAAGAAGGCCTAGTAGAAAAATAACATTTTTTCTTTTAACAAGGGGTTGCTCAGACACCTATAATAGTTGTCATTAAAATTGGAATCAACGGGACGAAAAGTTGAAGACATTTCGAATCCTCATTATCCTATAATCGTATCAGCCTTATAATCCTATCAGCAGCCCGGGAGATTTTCCTAAATTATAAGTGCAGTCATAATGTAAAATTATCCTAAACTGCGGTATTCGGTGTTTTTAAAGACGACAGTCTTTCTTGGGATACTTGAAGGCCGAAATTTTGGTCTGTCTGTTTGTCTCTCTGTCACACGATTCAGCCAATCGACCAAAGTTGAAGCACTTGCCTAACACCCAGCCATCTCGAACTGGTAGCAGCGTTCATACTTGTGAACATTGTCGATCAAAAAGCAAATATTACGCATATCTTAGGCGCAACATGAATACTCAAGTATTAGACGGTGTGTTCCTTTATTAGAAAATACATAGATACGTCATTCTAAAGGCCATAGTGTGTGTTAGGCTGCGCTAAAAATGCTACGCTATGCACGAAGAATGTGTATGCCGACGATTTGATGCTGCCACCTAGCAGTTGCCCAGGGATTCTGCACAAGCTCACACTCTGGACAGCTCATATCTCGCGCAGCGCAGTACGGCCGGCAGAAGACTATCGTCTTTCGAAGACATTTTCAGCGAAGCATACAGATACGCGGCCAATTTTTTTCACTGGATGATATATTACTGGCGATGCCTTCAGCTCATCTCCGGCATGCTGCGAAATAACACTCGCAACACAAAAGGAATATTGATATTAACACAGTTCTTGTTTTCGAGAATATAGAACAACGAGAATCAAATCATATTTCCTCTATATCATCACTACTCCTTTGGCGTTTCACAAGATTTTTGGATCGTGCTAACATACGTCTGCCAAAGGACTCCGCCAAATTTTAAGACCTCGCAAATAAAACGGGTGCATTCAAAAGCAGTCTGATAGGCCCAATAAAGCAGGAACTCGTTCAGAATAAGCAGCCACAGTGACCCACTTCAAAAATGAACAGATGACCGCTAATCGAGCGCTCTGGCACTTTCGACTCGGATGAGTTTCGGCACTTAAGAAAATAAACTTTTGGCACAACTAACTTAGTGCATTTAGTTACTATCCGCGGTTGGCGATCCGCAAGGCGCTGCCGTGAATTGCTCACTAAGCAGACATTAAATTTATGTGTTCTGTCGAGCCACAACTTTCCTGGCAAGATAGGCAAGCTGACGTGACCAATAGATCTTCGCAGAAGTTAGCGCGCACCCAACCAGCCGCAGTCGCAAGGCAAAGTTTCAAGTCGCACGGCAACGTCTCCGAGGGGCAAGCGTGCGGTCATGCGACCGCAATGTTCCAAGAACGGAGGCTTACGTAACATTGTTAACTCAGACCAATATGGCGCACTTCCAGGATGCGATATCTCTTTTTTGTTATTCGCGTGTGCCAGCGGGTATATATTCATTATATAGGTCACAAGCAGGAAGAATACCCTCTAAGGATCACAGTAAGCACCCTGTGACCTGCGGCTGGCCCGCGGCTCAAAGTTTCGTCGAATGAAGACTCTACCCGCGCTATGGTCGCACATAAATAACCTATCTTCTTTCAAACAAGCGGAGTTGCCGCCCTGACGAAGACAAGTCCGCTTGTCGAAACGTTGGCTCCCGCGACATTCCCTGTTTTAAATCGTACCTTGCGATTTGTTCATCTATCTTCTTTCAGGATTTTATTAATTTTTAATCTCTCTCACTCTCTTTGTGACCAGTGCTCTTAGTTTACACCACATTTCTTATTTCTTTATTGTTTCTTCACCTAATATTTTTGAAGCATTTACTGGCTAAATTAGGTTATTTTGACCGCATCTATCTATCTATCTATCTATCTATCTATCTATCTATCTATCTATCTATCTATCTATCTATCTATCTATATATCTATCTATCTATCTATCTATCCGCATACATCTCGGTGCTCTCATGGTCGCCTTGTTCACCTGGCATACACCAAAATTTGAAGCAAAGCATCGATTTGGGCAAGTTTGTAAAACATCCACCATTCGGATGTTCGGTGGTAGGGTACGAATCTATAACAAAATTGAATTATTCAGCTCTTTATGACTAACAAGATAAACCCGCCATGTACATCACGATTAACTAAACTGCAATAACCTGTGGCTCATTCCCCTAGTGCCCTGCCCGTGGTATGCGGGTATGCGCCGCGGTTATTTGTATTTTATACAGGCCATGTCACTTTGGTGCCAGCTAAAAGCGGCATTTAACATATTGTAAACGTAATAAAAGTAGTATGTTGGAAGAATAAGAGGAGAGGAGGACGAAGTGCTAAGGGTCTGGAGAGCTAGATCACGATCATCCATATGCTGTAAAGAAAGCTCTTCATTCACAACTCTCCGCAACGATATCGGTAAATAAAACACACTTTTCAAAACTGAAGGATGAACATTTGCCGCAGCTTCGGATCGAAATATTCACATAAGAAACCCACAGATACACACAAACGTGCTGGAATCCTCGAAGGCAACCTACCAAACGGGAGGCTGGTATCGAACACAGGCCCCCGATATGAAAAGCAAGCACTGGCCTAAGGCGGCTTCTTGCCCACGGGACATATGGCAAATAAATATCATGCACCAGCAGGTGTCATGATGGTAACGTCCACAGCGCTTTATATATATATGTTAAGTGCTATGATAACAATAAATCAACAATACGCGGCCAAAATGACCTAATTTAGCACTTAGCACCATTATGTCGAAGTTTGATCGGTCCTGTAGGGATACGTCGACAAGCGACGCTCATGAACCGCACACCTGTGCACAATAGGGCGCCTTTTTCTGTGACAAAACTGACGTGAGTGCCAAAGTTACGTCGTACGGTGAGCGACAACTCCGCGGCATCGTGCTCTCGCTGTTTCTGGTTGCCAGACGTGCACTCTGAACACTGGAGCCGGTGTCGCAGGAGTGAAACCGCCGAGCTATTCTTTAGGGCATCGTTCTATTCCAGAAAAACGTTCGGATGAAGTGAAATATATTGCTCACTCTTCAAGAAACAAGAGAATGATGTGGCCTTTCCAATCTGCCTTCATTTGAGAGAGTGAAATGTCCGTTTACTCTTGCGGCGTAAAAGAGCAAAAAGAAATTTCAATCCTGCTACAGACATATCATGCTCGCATTAGCAGCCACAACAAGGGCGGCTGGGGTGGGAACGGACGACAGCCTGTTTGCCAAGATCATTCAGCACGTAGGACTCTCGAGTTAGCGGATGATTGCAGGAGACAACAGCCGCTTTGTGTAGTGTTTTTCGATGTAACTACCAGCGACCTTCCTACGACTTTCACATACAAGCGTACAAGCTTTCCATGTACAAACGCGGGCAGTGTACGTTTAACGAACGGTGCCTTCCTCGACTACGAGCCTCAGCCGACGGGAGTCATAGCGAGCTGCCTCTCCTGTGTTTTTGCCCGATCGAACGGCCGTACCCGTGCTAGTGAAACCCACGAACCTCCACGCCTTGCTTTCATCGCTTAGATGTGCGAAACGAAGAGGAATACACTTTCAGCGACACATCAAGCTGTTGTGATCATCGACGGCTGGTTTCCGAAGACTAACTGGATATAACTTTACTCCTTAAGAAAAAGGCTTCGCTACATCTTCGGCATCGAGCCGTATGACGGCCATGAGCGCATCGGTCAAAGTATACCGTGACTGCGAGCCGTTCTGTTCGCAAGTCTGGTAAGTACATCATAGTACCCTAGACACTCCTGATGGCAGAGATCTTATACTTCATTTGTGTGCAGAATAACAAGGAGTACGTACTGTACTGTGTGATCACCAGCGGTTGTTCGCCGTACAGGCGTGCTCGACGAATTCGAAAGGGGACGCCCTTGGAAAGGAGCGCGTGGTAGTGGAGAACCCGGGTGGCGCGTTTCTTGTTTGCGTTGATGAAATTCAGCCGCTATTGCGTTCGTACGTGCTTCCTCAGGGGCATTTTCCATCTTCGCTAACCAGCGCTGCGAACGCGCGCTTGACCCGTATAAAACAGTATGCGAGTTCATGATTGGGATGCCTTAAACTAAAAGACACCATATATTCCGCGCGTTTAGATTAACGGATCTGTGTGGCGAACGGCTACCTATGAGCCAACCCTAAATAGACACCTGTTCTATGCATACCTTTTGTTTATTTACGCAGAACAGTATTTCACCACTGCCGGTACGTAGCAGGTCAATTATACGGGTTATATATACCGGAATTAAGTTTAAAACTGTGTATTTCGAGTGTGCTGTCGGTTGTGTGCTTTGCTATGGAGGTGTGATTGGCGTGTATGTCCGTTGTGCGATGTCACTCTGCATGTTCTATTTCGGTCTTATGGAATTAAATGCCTGCTGATCGTATCGTGCTCGAAAAAAAATAACAGCATATCCACCGGGTGAATGATGGTGAGTGGGCGAAGCTCCGGAGGTAATCATCGGTAAACAGTGAATCTTCCGTGTCTTCTACCAATGACACGCGCCATATGTGACATCCTTCCTATTTTATAACAGCGCCCTTCATTATAATTGTACCATCTTAAGGGGACGTAGCACAAACGCGTTAGAAACGTGCAGTACACTCTAGTAAGGGGGAGAGGCCACAGCGTCTTACGCAGCCCCTTACACAGGCCGGAACGCGCACCGATTTTGCCGACGCCATCACATGACTGCTGAGAGAGTATAAGGCGGAGAGGCCACAGCGTCTTACGCCAGCTTCTTACACAGGCCGTAACGCGCTAGCACGAACGCGTTAGAAACGCGCAGTCTTTCGTTAATGTTGGGTATTTAGTGTCATTGTGGTGCATGTGTCCATGTGCTCTATTAAATACTTAAGCAATGTCCCCAGGAAGAGACTGTTAAAAGATCTCATAGACGTAGTGCTTCCCCTCCCGATATATAGATCTATTTATCGGGAGGGACCAGGAAGTAACGTCCTTAAACGCGTCAAGAAAATGTTAGTTTCTCGCAGGGTAAAAACGTCCTTTTTTGAACTTCACACAGGCACCTTACCAGTTAAAACATGGCTTGAACAACGAGGTATGTTCGTGCCTTGGGAATTAATTGTCTTTTATGTCGCAAACCGGAAACTATTGAGCACGTCTTTATTGACTGTTGGGATGCAGTCTTTTACTGGGATGTACTGCAAAGAACACTGAAGAAGGAACTTCCAATAGATCCCTACGGTATACGATTCTTGCCTGTACAAGGAAATAGTGCCCCCTATGACCTGTTTATGGTTTTAGGACTTTATAGCATATGGAGGTCACGTGTCGATGTAAGGAACGCTGACCCTCATGCACGATCTGTCAATGCTCATTTTGTAGAAAACGTAACGAAACTAGCTGAACTGCTCAAGTACCTAGAAGCTGATGAGAAACTTCTTTGTATAGTACATAACTTAAAACATCTGAAAGTTCACAAGCATATACAACCAGCCTCACAGATGCTGGTGGGCTATGTTATTTGTGTTTGTACTGTTTTGTGTTTGTACTGCAATAAAGAAAACAAAAGCGCTTCGTGGCGTAGAGGCTAGCGCCGCGCGTTCGGAAGCGAGGGGTCCCTGGTTCGATTCCGCGCTTCGGACACAACTTTCGGAATTTTTCTTTTCATAAAACTAGACGTGGCTACCTACTACTACTACTACTACTACTACATACTACAGAGGAGGGACAGACCCACACCCTAAGGAGCTTCGCCCCTAAAACGCAGTCTTTGCCTTTGAGTACCAGCACCCCACTTTGTGGGGTACTAGAGCCCTCTTCCAAAGAGTTTTACAATCCCCTTCGGAGGCGTCCTACTTCTGTTTTGGCGGGAGTACCGGTACACTATAAGGTGTAGTGCTAAGTTCATGCCTCAAGGGAGTTAATGTAGTTTCCATGAAATGGGCTTGATCTACTCTGAAAAAGGGAGTTAAATTTGGGGCGAAAAAATTGGCAGATCCCGCAGTGGGAATCAAGGAAATGCGAAGCACGCATCAGGAACGTAAAATGGATTTGCATTGTTGTCTCGCTATACCGAGTTTGGTACATATGAAATTAACGAAACGGCCGCAATACCATCAAGACTGGAATGTAAACAACGCCGGTCATACGCGCATATCATGATTATGATGTTATGGCCTGTTATTTAGGTTCGTAATGCAGTCGTGTTGTGCCACAGCAATTGTTGTATACATCCCATTAACGAAACGCGTGGCATGTAAATCATGCCGCTCATGATAGGCATGTCACGATTTTCACATTATGACCTGTCATTTATGATCGCCATGCAGTCTTGTTGTGCCATACCAATTTTCGTATGCATCCCATTAACGAGACAGCAGTATAGCGCCAGGACCGTGACATGTAAATCATGTCGCTCATGACATGCCTGTCATGATTTTCATGTTATGACCTGTCATTTATGATAGTCATGCAGTCATGTTGTGCCGTAGCAATTTTGGTATACATCCCATTAACGAAACGCATCGTATGTAAATCATGCCACCCATGACATGCATGTCATGCTTTTCATGTTATAACCTGCCATTTATGTTCGTCATGCGGTCATGTTGTGGCATACCAGTTTTCGTATACATCCCATTAACGAAACGACCAGCAGAGCACCAAGGCCGTCGCATGTATATCATATCACTCATGACATGCATGTCATGATTTTCGTGTTATGACCTGTTCTTTATGTTTGTCATGCAGTCACGTTGGGGCACGCCAATTTCCGTATACGTCCCATTAACGAAACTCGTGGCATGTAAGTCATGTCGCCCATGGCATGCACATCATGATTTTCATGTTATGACCTGCCATTTATGTTCATCAGGCAGTTATGTTGTGCCATACCAATTTTCGCATACATTCCATTAGCGAAACGGCCAGGAGAGCACCAAGACTGCGGCATGTAAATCATACCGCTCATGACATGAATGTCATGATTTTCATGTTATAACCTGCCACTTATGTTCGTCAGGCAGTCATGTTGTGCCATACCAATTTTCGCATACATCCGATTAGCGAAACGGCCAGGAGAGCACCAAGACCATGGCATGTAAATCATGCCGCTCATGACATTCATATCATGATTTTCATGTTACGACCTGTCATTTATGTTCGTCATGTAGTCATGCTGTGGCATACCAATTTTCGTAAACATCCCATTAGCGAAACGGCCAGGAGAGCACAAAATCTTGGGCGGATAGATAGATAGATAGATAGATAGATAGATAGATAGATAGATAGATAGATAGATAGATAGATAGATAGATAGATAGATAGATAGATAGATAGATAGATAGATAGATAGATTCAAAGTCGCCGAAGTTCGCTAAGAAATGCTCCGCATTTAAAAGTACTCCTCCAAATTTAGTGCCCAGTACTCTCTTTATCGTTAGAGTGTAAAGCACACACGTACTCATGCACTTCGCACAAAAACATTCGACCTCTCCGTTACATTTGGCTGAATGCCACACAATTCTTCATAAGCAAATTCATTCTCACTGCTTCCCAGGACACCGATTCTCACAATTCGTGGGATGTGCAGGATTTCTTAATCATACTGCTAATTGGTTGTGGGATTAAAGCAGGAACGGCAGAAAACAATGGTAGGAAGTTGCAACTGAACACGCTCAAAGGACAATATAAAGGGAGAGCGGGAGTGCAAGTGGATTTTCTTGAAACGTCTTAAATTTTCGCTGGTGAGTAACAATATTGTCGACCTACAAGGAAGGCGCGCCTCGTCAACAAGAAATTTTACGTTAGCTATACCAAGCTGAACTTTGCTTTATATAAGCTTAAGACGCAAATTTTAATATAAATCATTGAGCACGCGCTGTTCCTTTTTCTTTCGGGGGGGGGGGGGGGGTTGGAATGCACGTGTCATGGCCGTTTTCATCCCGCGAAAGAGAAGTATAAATGCGAGGCATTTGTTGGAAAACTGCAGTCACTTTCACAGTGTCTGTCTATCTATCTATCTATCTATCTATCTATCTATCTATCTATCTATCTATCTCTCTGTCTGTCTGTCTGTCTGTCTGTCTGTCTGTCCGGTCGCCTGCGTCTCGGTACTGTACTAGTCCTCTCGTTCACCTGGTATACACCAAACAAAATTTGGATGGCAGAGTAGAAATGTATGCCCAACATGGCTGATTGATGCTTACGTCAATAACATTATACGCTCGTCATCTACGCAAGATTAAATGTACCATATTCAAGTGTGGCTCATACCCGCCACGCTTACCTTCGGCGACCACAGCCTCCCAGGCATCACACTTGGCGCAAGAGGTACGCCCCAGGGAGCCGTATTATCCCCTATTCTTTTCAACATTGCACTTCTTGATCTGCCCCAGCAGCTAGCTAAAATCCCAGATATTCATTTCAGCTTCTACGCCGACGACATCACTGTCTGGGCAAACCGAGGCAGTGACGCCGACATAGAAGAGCACCTGCAGTTGGCACTAGACACCATTGACACATATGTACGAGGGCGTGGCCTAACCTGCTCCCCTTCCAAATCAGAGCTTTTCCTCTACCGCCCCAAGCAGCGTAATTTAGTAATTCCACCCATATCCCTCACGCTAGGTGCCAATCCCATCCCACTAGTCTCTAAAATTCGTGTGCTAGGGCTAGTTTTATACTCGCATGGCGCACACGGAGAAGTCATAAGGACTCTCCAGGCACACACTCAACAGACCACCCGACTAATTCGCCGCATAGCGAACCGTCGGGCCGGCCTGCGCGAGCGCAACACGCTTCGACTAACACAGGCTTACGTCATAAGCCGCACCACATATGCCCTCGCTTACCTACCCCTCCGTAAAAAGGAGAGAGACCGGATTAACGCGCTCCTACGCAGTTGCACGAAAACGGCTCTACGCCTTCCTCCCAGCACGTCCAACGAACGACTCCTCAAACTCGGTGTGCACAACACTTTTGAGGAACTCTCGGAAGCCACCTTTACGGCACAAAAATCGCGTCTCTCTAATTCAGTGGCTGGCCGTACTCTGTTATCCAAGTTAAACCTAACTACAATTACGCGCTCACCCGAGGGGGTCCCTCTTTCTTCTAACCTTCGGTCTCATCTCAACGTCCCCCCCCATTCCAAAGAACATGCACCCTGAGCGAGACGAGAAACGCAGAAAGGCAAGAGCTCGGGCTCTCCAAAAACAGTGTGGCGAGGACCACGGTGTGGTCTACGTGGACGCAGCGGCATATACGTCAGGATCCCGTATGGCACTGACGGTAGCTGACAACGAGGCGAAACTTCTAAATTGCAGCTCAATCATTACCAATTCCTCCACAGAGGCAGAGGAGGCAGCCATCGCGCTTGCGCTGATCTCTACATCTGCCACCACAATTATAAGCGACTCTAAATCTGCTATCCTAAATTTTGCCAGTGGCTTCATATCTCGCACCACTGCTCGCTTATTACGCTTCTGGCAGCCCCGGCACTCCATAAGCCTCATCTGGACACCAGCACATGCCGGCCTCCCTGGCAACGAGGAGGCTCATTCCCTAGCCCGAGGTCTCACATTCCGGGCAGGAGAAATCGAGCCCCCTTTACAGGCCGAGGAGCGCCTGCTCTCTTTCCGTGATATTCTCGCGTACTACCGGGACGAACGGAGAGTATACGCACCCCCAGCTTCATCCCTAACCGTAACGCAGGCCGCACATTGGCGTCGCTTACAAACTAGGACCGCCCCATACCCCATACTACTAAACGCCCAATATCCAGACCAATTCCCCTCTTCATGCAAACTTTGCGGCAAACCAGGGGATTTTCTGCACATCCTCCTCACGTGCCCCACTTTCCCCCATCCCCCATCACCGGCTGTGGCGGTGTCTTACTGGGAGTCCACCATGAACAGCACTTCCGCCTCCGATCAGCGCAAGGTCATCTCCTGCGCGATGAAGAGGATTGCGCTGCAAGGCCTTTCCTGTGTTTTGTAAGGGTGTGTCCTCAGTGAAGGAGCACCCACGTGCCATGTAGGGGGCTCCGCCCCCGCATTCAAACATTGGCAATAAATGTTTTTACCACCACCACCATAGGTGTTTGAATTTTATGCAGCCTATGTCAATGAAAGACACACCAAAATATACATTTGACGTATCATTCAAACACACTTAAAACAACAAAAGCATACCGTTTTTCGTTACTTCCATATAAATGAATACATAGTAAGCACACAGACACATACGAACACGCTCTAATCTCCGAAGGCACGCGATCGGGCGGGAGGGCGTATCGAATCCGGGCCTCCAACGTCTAAGCAAGCAAGCTACCACTGGGCTACGGTGACTCCTCCCATACATATAGCAAATTGCGCTCTCATTATATGTTAAGCTATACGTTAGCAATATAACAAAACTATACATAGTGGGTGCTATTCCTTGGTATGCTGTTGTCTAATTTTGCTCGATGACGCAAGAATACTTCAACGAATGACGCTTATGATGCCCACATCGACTCATCGTAATGTGCACTTCGAAAAAATACAGGTCTGTGCAATAACGCCTACTTTTCACCGTATCATGAGTGGCCATTCAGTCGCCACGGTGCTGTCGACGTTCCTGGTTTCCCACGTTAAGCACACGCTGACTCATGCGCTTTCGTGAAGATGTTCGTCGTATTTTTCACACATCGCTTAATACAACAAAATTGTCATCGGCAATTTCTTCGATGAATGCTTCGCATGACAACGATTCCCACAATGCGTGGGCTCTACACAATCTGCCTTGATCAAGCAATTGTCATTTTTTGTGCATACGGGAGCGTTAGGAAGCAGTATTTGGGTGAGTAGTTCTCAAATCGAGGTCCGCAAAGCCATTACGGGGGATCGGCGACACCTACACACACACACACACACACACACGCACACACACACGCACACACAAACACCTCAGTCACTCTAGCAGAGAAACAGACACACACACACACATACACAGGAGGAGGAGGAATAAACTTTATTTTTGAAGGCAGCAGGTTTTCGAGACCTAGGCCTCTATGCCTAGATGACGGCCTCGAGCCCTTGGGCCCCACACACACACACATGCTTCTTTTGCTGTCGAGGCCAGTTTGCTAAGTTGGCTTCGCCGCATGGCAAAACTACACCTCGGGGAAGGCCCTTTTTTTTCACTGCAACTTCGCCGCATGCCACTGTTGTCCAACCGCCAAGCCAGTCCTGTCACGAATTCATGAGGCGAAGCGCACCAAAAGTGGGTCAGGGCCGAAAGCTGTCACATGCCACAGTACTCCATTGCAGCAGATGTCGTATTGTCGACCAAAAGTGGCGTACAATCTCTTGTGTGTGAATTTCCATGTGCATTTTATGCAATTCGCATAGCATTGCCTCGGCTGGTCTCGGTTACTATTTCCCACCATATGCTGCATTATAGCCTTCTACACGATGCTCCCCCTTTTCGTGACTGCAAGCGGTCCCCCATCACTTCCGCAGCTCCACGAGTGGGTCTCCGACGCATCTATATCTGAGAACCACTGATTTAGGTTTTGGAGCGATTTCTTACGTTACACTATTTCCAAGTGGTGCGCGAGGGTAGTCACTAAGATTGTTGACCGGTCAATTCACGGTGAACACACGCATGTTGCGCATTCGACTTCTCTTGTCAGGCTTGTTTGGGTCAACATGCATTGCACACAGCGCGTGAAGTACGCTTCGACGCAAAGCAGGTATTTTTGGTGATCTTTTACGAACGAATGCTGCGCAATCCTGCCAAGAACTTACAACGATTTCTGAGGTTTTGCGTCCCAAAACGACATGATTATGAGAGACGCCGTAGTGGGGGGCTCCGGAAATTTCCACCAGCTGTGTTTCTGCAGGTGCACGTACAGCGACATCTCACAGTACACGGGACTCTATATTTCGCCTTTATCGAAACGCGGCTGCGACGTCCAGCATTGGATCGCGTGACATTCGGATCAGCACTGAAGTGCCATAGCAGGTAGGCCACCGCGACAGCTATCCTACAAAGCAGATCCGCGGGCAAGCGGCACTGCGCTGTCTTCGCTTCAGCCAAGCGGCCACGACTGACACAACCGACGATAGTCTCTGTGACTGGGACGAGCTCAGCGCAACGAAAACGTATTACCCAGGAAACTAGAACACTTATTCTTAACGACCATGTTGCTTCCAATAACGCGTATCGATGACACTGCTTTGCAGCATACGCTGCCATGACACCAAATCGACTTGCAAAACGCAAGGACAATGTTTTCTTTTATTATTCTTTTTTCAGTTTTCTCTCGTGTCCATCATTGCCTTTTCGCCTTACACGTCGCCACATACATAACCACCGCGCCCAGTCGTTCATCTTTGCACAAAAGCATGCTAGGATATGCACCGAGTTCTATATGTAGTGCCAGACAAACATCACAGGGAAGTTTTGAAACAATGCTTGAGAAGAAGCGAGGAAAGTAGGGGGATAAAGATGCACCAAACATGCAACCTTCTGAAAACCGTATTGGTGCTTTCGCCGGTGCTTCTGAATCGAATCGGTGCTTCCACGTTCGTTCATTGTTCATTCATAAATTATTTACCAAATATTTGTGCAGCCCTCACCAGCAAAGTAATACCACGGTAAATTGTGGTGATTCCTGACATTTTTTGACAATGGACATATATATGTTCTACTCAATTAAAGAGTAGCGCCAGCTTAAGCATGGCTTTCTCCGTGGCCGATGTTGTGCCCCTGAAAAAGCTCTTGACCATGAGTGAGCATGTGCGCTTTTCTGACAACGTCATCCACTTAGATAAAAAGAATGCGCCACTTTGCGCAAACACCAAACATCAGCGAAGCTTTGCCAGCTCAGAAAAGCAATGCAAAGTTGCTCAGGGCATGTTAGTCTTCAGCAAAGGAATCAATATTTCAGCAACGCCGCACCGAGCTTTTGCACTGCATAAGCCATGGGAGACAAGAAGCCCCTCAAGCATCGTTTTAATCAACTCCTTTGTTTTATCGACACATAGTTCATCATCTACTTCCTTAATGGTGTCTGCTTCCTATTCGCACGTTTCGCGTCTTTTTTAGGCTTCCCTTCAGTCTTCATCAGAGAATACTTCACCCTCGTCTTTTTCAAAATCGCTTCTAAATGTGTTACACATATCTTCAGCCATTCTTCAGCCACATGAAAGATCAATGCCGTCTGAAGTACATGAGAGCTTCATGTGGAAGGATCAACATACTTGATGAAAATGATGCTTGAGCGACTTCTTGCCTTGCTGTGATCGGGTTCTTCGAAAAGAAGAGGAACGCACGTTGCGGCAACATGTTCAGAAAGATGGCGAGGCTGTTTTCTGCGAGGACTTTATGACAAAACCAATCACAAACAACGACAGAGACCAAACAAACAAATAAATGAATAAGTAAACGCCGCACTTCGGAACACACAGAAAGAGAAACACGAAAGAACACGCTAGTATAGTCAGAGTTCGGAACAGTCTCACCGAGGCTGGTCGACCGGTGCGGGAGAAGTTCACGCTGGTGAAGCGTCGTCGCGGAAGGTCGTCGACGAGTGGTGCTGTTGTCTCCGTGGTGCCGGCGAAGAGACGACGAGATGCCGACGCTGGCACGAAACTCGAGGCTCTCGTGGCTCGAAGAGGCAGGGCAGCACTCGGGACTACGCCCGACCGTGCTGCAGGTAACGACGGAGATGAGGCCCCACCGAGTCGTGGACCTGACTACGAGGTCCTAGGCTGGTGGTACAGCACTCGGGCCTACACCCGACGGTGCTACTGGTGGTACGGGCGGCCCGTCAGGCGTTCCGTGGACACAGTCGGGAGCTCGGTGCCAAGCGGAGCCATACACTCCCACTCTTGGCCAGGCACTCGGGACTACGCCTCGACCGTGGTTCTCCCCTGCCACGTCCGCGCTGGTGGAACGCCACCTCGCTTCTCTTGATGATGATGATGATGATCCTTCAAATATGGCGCATACCCACTACGGGGGATTGGCCAAGACCTGGAGTGCTTAACTTCAATATGCTCTCTTCAATATGGCGCCTCTTTTTTCTTTCTTTCTTTTCTTTTCTCCTTGTTATTTGGCTCTTGCCCACTACGGGGGATTGGCCATGAAGCCGGCGGTTAATATAAAAAAGGAAAAAAAGTAAGCTAAAACAAAGGAAGAGTAAGGAATCGGTAATGTAAGGAAGAATGAAATGTTAGACTGATTGACTATTTATAATACAAATGAACCATAATAAATAATTTGAGGTTTAATAAACTAGTGGCGGCAATTTCGAGGTACGAAGTTTTGGTTGGAAAGATGATTAGCAACGAATTCTTGTTGTGTCACGAAGGAAATTGCACATGGCTAAGCAGACGTTCCTGTTGCTGTAACCTAGTGAGGACGCTCCAAAGGAAAGAATATTCTGAGAATTCAGGGGAATTTTTAAATTCCTGAATGAAATTTCGAAATGTCTTTTCCTCTGACTACTATAACGCTGACAGGTAATTAAAAAGTGATCAATGTTTTCAGGCTCTTGACAATAGCAGCATAGCGGAGATGGCACCAGACCAGACCTGTGTAAATAAAAATTTAATGAAGGGATACGACAGCGAAATTTTGTTATTGCCACTTCCAGTTTACGAGAGGGACACCACTTATTATTCCAAACAAAAGAAAGATGCCCATATTCTTCAATAGGTAACTTCATTTTTAAAGAATCTTGAAGTAAGGAGTACTTACGGAATCTAGACAAAGTAACAAAGGCAGTAGTAGGCACCACGTGCATTACCGGCCCATCTAGGGACCACCGCGCGAGAACATCAGCCATCTCGTTTATAAATATGCCACGATGGCCTGGCACCCACACCAATCGTATTTCACGCAAGTGGGGAGGAATTAATGAAGTGAATGCGTTTAGAACAGAAGACTTGGAAGGAGAAGCTGAAGCGAGTGATGTGCATACAGAAAGTGAATCAGTCACTATAACAACTGCCGAATTTTGTGCAGGAAGTTTGCGAATGGCTAAAAGAATGGCTAAGAGCTCTGCTTCGAATATGGGTGTATAATCCGGGAGACGCAAGGTATATGACCAAGACAAAGTCTCTGAAAAAATGCCCACTCCCGCTTTCTCCTCACGCATGGATGCATCCGTCGCAATTACGTTATCAAT
Organism: Hyalomma asiaticum; assembly: GCA_013339685.2. NCBI lineage: Eukaryota > Metazoa > Arthropoda > Arachnida > Ixodida > Ixodidae > Hyalomma > Hyalomma asiaticum. The sequence goes on from JABSTT010001853.1 coordinate 22,504, forward strand.
TCCCAATTGACATAAATGATCTTCTAATAAGCCTATTAAATATCTGGAAGGTAAGAGTTTGGCATTAGAAGGGAATATATTATCCAATTCAATTTTAGCATTGGCCAATGGTTTATCCGTTGAAACGATATCGCGAATGCTAACATCTAAAGCCTCTAGTTGATTCTGCACAAACAAAACTTGAGGTTTGTATATGCGAGACCAAGGCTCATCAAAAAATGTTAGCGCTTCAGTACAGAACACGAAGTGTGATCGCCTCTGTGAAGACGCATAAATTTGTAAATATGTTTTGACAGTGAGGATACGGAATCTGCAAACTAACGTGGGTATTCGGGCTTCTTGGTACAGAACATGATTTGCAGTAAATTTTGGCACCTTGAGACAACTCCGAAGAGCCTCTCGCTCTAAAAGAACCAAAGGATTAATCTTGTATGCCGGACCACCAGAGTATAAAATACAACCAAATTCTAGAATCGGACGAACATACATACGGTATATCATAAGAAGAGTGTCTCTGCGTAACCCAGATGGGTGCTGGCCAAGTCTGCGTATCATCCCAACAGCGCGAGTAGCCTTACATTTAATGTCCTCAATGTGGTCGCGCCAACTCAGTTTATGATCGTAAAACACACCTAAATACTTCACGCACTCTGCTTGGGGAATTATTTCCTGGCGATACTGAAGAGAAATGCTTACTGGATCATTCAAAGGAAAAACAATAACAGAACTTTTACTAACATTTAAAGTCATGCTAATTTGATTAAACCATAACTCTAGTCTTCCTAAATAAGCTTGTAAGATTGTATGCAGTGAGTGAATATCACCAGCAGAAGCAAAGAACGCAATGTCGTCTGCATAAACATACACTTGAATGTTATTGTGCAACGGTACTGAGCTTAACAGAACGTTAAATAATACAGGAGATAAAACAGAACCTTGAGGGACTCCTCTGGACTGATTATATTTCGGTGAGGATAATCCGCGCTGAGAACAATAAAACTTTCTATCCTTAAAAAACTCATACAACCAGTTAATAATGTAGCGCGGGAAATTCAAGCTTTTTAATGAATTGAGAAGGATATGACATGCTCTACACTGTCGTATGCCTTAGCTAAATCTAGAGTTACTAGTGCTGCATATTGTCGCCTGTGACGAGCAAGCTTAATTCGTCCCTCTAAATCTACATGTGCATACCATATAGAATACCCAGGTCTAAAGCCAATTTGACGTGGGCTCAATATTGAGTGGTCTGCCAAAAATTTCATGATTCTAATGTAGAGCACTCTTTCAATTAATTTTATAACATGCGAAGTTAGTGCGATAGGTCTAACATTATCAATATGCATATCTACTCCTCGTTTTTTAAGCAGCGGGATGATGATGATGATTGTGGTTCAGTTAGGAAAGGACGCTAATTTCTGCAGCCCATGTAGGGAGCACGGCTAAGCGTCCGTGGGGGTGGGGGGAAAGGGAGAGAAAGAGATAAAGAGGCGAGAAAGGCCGTAGTGGAAGGCTCCGGTAATTTAGACCACCTGGGGTTCTTTAACGTGCACTGACAACGCACAGTACACGGGCCTCTGGCATTTTCGCCTCCATCGAAAATGCGACCGCCGCGGCCGGGATCGAACCCGCGTATTTTAGGTGGCAGCCGAGTACCCTAACCACTAGACCACCGCGACGGACGCATTTCTCCGCCCGTCGTCGTCATCCTCACCGGCTCACGTTCTGAGCCGGCGCTTGTTCGTGGCCGCTCTTTCCATTGCGGGTTCGCCACAGCAACAGACACCACAGGCGCGCACTTCTCCCATGACACTTGCATAGCCTAAGTAATAGAAAAGCTGGGTGCGGCTATGCTCAAGAAATGCATTCCTTTGCTGGCTATGAAATGCCTTGCTGAGCCCCCATAGCTCCGCTGCTCATTGTTCATGGCCACAGCACAGCCACACAAAATTTTTGTTTTCTTACTTCTAAGGATGCGTTTGAGGAGAGGGTAATACTCCTGGTTCTGAAAGAATCACCTTTATACTGTTACACAGCAGTACACTGTGGTGCCGCCTGTGCGCACTTCGCATACGCGATATTGTGACGGAGACGCAAGAGTGATGAAATGATTATTTACAGTGTTGGCAGAACAGACAAAATGGCTGAAGGCACCCACACGCGCGCAAGCGTTTTAAGAACACTCGTCGTCGTTCTCACTTCGTAGGGCTCACTGTAATGCTTCGTAACAATATCATTGCAAATTTAGCGCTGTAACACAGAGGTTCGAAAGTTACTACAGCATATTACAGTTATTACAGCACATGAATAAACCAACTTCAAATAACAATACATGAGTGGAACAGCTACCTGCAAATGACTGTTACGGCATTCCTCAAAGTTGCTTGCACATATTTAAACAAGCATGCTTAAATTGGTGCACTTTGGTTGTCCTTATTTTTTATGTATACCTCTTCCTATGCCGAGCGAACTAAAATGTTTGTGCGTTTGTTTAAGTAATACGATTCCGTAAAAACAAAAGACAGATGGCACAAAAAGTGTCCATTGAAATATTTCATGATGGTGGAATTAAAGCAGTCTGTAGAACACGAATTCCTTCTCCTATAAAGCGTAGTATACATCGAAGAAGTGATTTCCTGCGTACAATTATGCAAAAAAGCACGCAAACCAGACGAGCGCCTTCTGTTGTGCCGTTTCATGTGCTCGCAAGCGCTCAAAAAGAAGGTATCCGACACTGTGTCGATGCAGCCCGAGAAAAAACAGTGAAGGGAAAGAAGGCTACGACGGAGAGCAAGAGCTGAGACTACAAATGCGTGATAATGGACATCCGGGAAGAGCGTACTATTGATATTGTTGTTGTTGTTTTGTGGGGTTTTACGTCCCAAAACCAGTTCTGATTATGAGAGACGCCGTAGTGGAGGTCTCCGGAAATTTCGACCACCTGGGGTTCTTTAACGTGCACTGACATCGCACAGTACACGGGCCTCAACATTTCGCCTCCATCGAAATGCAGCCGCCGCGGCCGGGATTCGATCCCGCGACCCTCGGATCAGCAGCCGAGTACCTTAGCCGCTAGACCATTGATAGGACAAAGAGAGGCAGGTGGTTAGTAAGAAACGTGAGAAGGGGACCTGTAAGAGCGATATCAGGACCACGTCCTGATATGGCAAACTGAACCGCCCTACCTGCTACAGGGGTGCTCATAGTCCTGTAGCAGTTAGGGCGGTTCACTTTGCTCAGAACCTCACCAATAATATTAAATAACGAAACCAACGATGCAATCAAACTGAAAGGGGTGACACCTTCGTGCGGCGTATGCGGTGGTGTAACTGCCTCCCCGCCGTCAGAAATGTGGAGCTGGTGCCAAGAAATAACAATGAAAGTGGTGATTTCAACCGACGATGTATTGAGTTGTGCCAGCTTTCCGAAAGTCGACAGCGAATGCGTGAGCGTTAAAGGATCCCCGTTTTGCTTTTGAGATGTAGGTAATGAATTCAGAAACACAGGGGGCCCTATATCGTGGTTCGAGTGCGTTAGTGGCTCTTATAGCAATATAAGGAGCAATGTACATGTGCTGCTATCACACTACATGGTTATGTCCAGCGTTGTCCTCCGACCATCGGCATATTCGAGAAAATTCACTTAAGTGTGCGCTACTTTGGACAAAACAGCATATATCCATTAACGTCAACACGGACCTTACGTCGTAGTGTGAGATGCCCTTCGTGGGAGTCACGAGCGCCGGCTATCAGCTGATATCGCCACGAAATGCGCAGGGGCAATGCGGGTATCCCCCGCTGTACAATGTTTAAGTGGCAGCCTTCGTACTGCCGGGGTTACTTTAGGCTGCCTTGAATGCCGGAACACTGCCGCGCCGGCCTGGTTCTCCATTGTTGCTTTTTCGCCCGGGAATCTGCTGTCTCGCTAACACTGTCTACCGTCTGTTACCGCTGCCGCTGTCTCGCGGCGCTTCAAAGTGAGTAAACGGCACGTGGTCGAGAAATAAGTTGTTGTTCCTTTATTTCGTGAGGCTTCTGTCTGCGTTGCTTTAACTACGAGCGAAACGCAGCAAGCCCAATACCCACAACCTTAATTACTACAGTGCTATCGGCCTGTCCGTAAACCAATGTGTTACGTACCAAACCAATCATCTTGCAAAAAGATACTGACACTCGCAACACTTGGTTGAATGCCAAACAATTTGGCATCCACCCAGTGCACCATGAGGGTAGAAGATTCGCGAGAGCCAAGACTATTCTACAAAAAATCAATCAGCATAAATTTGAGGCCCTCTTTGTCGATGCTGCCAGATATCACAGTGGGGATAAGTTTGCTATTTCGGTCGTTGACGCGGGAGGCAACATGGTTAATGCAGCCTCTGTTTATACTAAGACTGCCCACGTGGCGGAGGAAGCGGCGATCGCTCTGGCTCTTCACAGCGCAAAAGCTCCTGCTGTTGTCTACTCGGACTCGCGCACGGCAGTTAGATCCTTCTCGAGCGCCCTCGTGTATCAACAGGCGAACAGTATTGTGACCAAAGCACTCCAACGAACACGGGAGAGCAGCGAAGGGGGGTACCACATCACGTGGTTCCCAGCCCACCTCGATGGCTCAGTTAACCCGCTCGGATGTAATCCTAACGAGCAGGCTAATCGGTTAGCGCGCGATTTCACGTACCGTGCTGCCGCGGATAGCCACGCTCGTAACGAGGTCGACATCCATAAAGATTCGTTATGTACTTTTCACGAAATTGTGTCCCATTACCGCCTAACCAGGAAAAAGTTCCCGCTTCCCCACCCCAAATTGAACAAGCCTCAGTCTAGCACATTCAGACTTCTCCAAACCCGTTCGTACCCCCCTCCTCGGTCTCTTAATAGGATAGACCCCGATCATTCACTGTCGTGCCCCAAATGCGGCCATGACTCCTGCTCTTTTGATCACATGCTCTGGCTGTGCCCAGCTCTTAATGCCTCTCCACCCATAACGAAGGAGCAATGGGAGGAATCCCTGAAAAGCAGCGATCTCCACACTCAACTACAGGCCGTCCAGAGGGCCCACGACATCGCGACGGAACTTCGACTTCCGGTCCCGTCGTGGGCGGAGCCACCAACTTGATCTGGACGGACCCTGGTTCCCCAGATTCAAGTTCTTCAGGACTCAAATAAAGTTCTTGTCATGTCATGTCAGGCGATTTTCTACTCACTGATTCGCATGACATGAATTCCCACAATATGTGGATACGCCGGATTTCTTTCATATATCTTTCTGCCACAGTTCACGATAGCAAAGGCCGCTGCAAAGCTTATGTAATGTCAAAAAATCCACGCATATCCACTGAGTGAATGATGATGAGTGGGCGAAGCTCCGGAGGTTCATCGGTAAAAACCGTGAATCTTGCCCATTACATCATCAAAGACGTGACAAACACTGTGTCGCCATCTAGCGCTCTCCTATCACACTAGAGCACGCAGCGAGCGCCTCCGCGCCATCTATTGATCAATTCACGTACTAGCTAAGCAGCACCGCAGCGCTCGGATGGACGGACAGACAGACAGACAGACAGACAGACAGACAGACAGACAGACAGACGGACGGACAGACAGACAAACGGACAGACGGACAGACAGAGAGACAGACAGGCGCCCATACCACACGTTCCCATACATCTGAATGAAGCGAGCACCGCTAGAGTTACTGTATATTTATGCTAGCATAAAGAGTTGCGCGTCTGTTTTCCAAACGCCGCCAGCTGCGAAGCAACCGAGCATTGCAGAGAAGGTGACGTTCAGGACAACCTTTGTGCTTCTCGGCGCCGCCGCTGCAGCGAACTCAAGTTCAAAGCGAATCTAGCGGAACTTTGCCTGCGTTGGAGAGCGTTCCGAGCGTTGATTTCAAGACGCGCATGTTGCGGGACAACTCGAAGTGCTGAGAAAGTGTTATTTTTCAGTTGCGTTTTCACAGTGGCTAGAGATTAGTCCTGCAGCATTTCTGTCGGAACACAAAATGACCGGTTGCATATTTATGTATTTAATCGCCGCGTGTTAAAAAGAGCAACGCCTTTAATCTGTCTCGTCACTAAGCTGTCGCTGCGTTTTATTTGCTATTAGGCTTCGAAGCGGTCTACGAGCGTTGGACAACTGCCCATGCTCGGTCGGGGATGTCGCCTGCAAAAACTGAGCGTGGCTTCGCCGCATAGCTTTGGTTGCTTGCTGGCCAAGATGGCGGACCTACGCGCAACTCTGCTACCTACGGTAGCATATAGAGTAACTCTAAGCACCGCAGCGCCATCACGCCATCTAGTGAGCATTTCACGAACTAGAGGTGGCTACTACAAACGGAGGATAGACAGACCCACGGCATAAGGAGCTTCGCCCCTAATATATAGAGTATTCTATGAATTTCCCTCTCCTATAGCACTGTCTTCCGTAAGGATACCGCTAATTTACCTTTGCATTGTAAACAATGCAAAAGAAAATGCTTTCAGTTGTGCCATAAGCGCACTCATAAACACTGAATGTACAAATACATAAATAAACGTGTTTCTCGCAGGTAATTCCGGTATACGAGCTATGAATAATAAATGGAATATTTATGATGTCGACGGAACGTTTAAGAACCAGTAATTCAAATTATTACCAACTAAAATTACTACTCTTCGCAATTATTGTGGGGCAAACGTACGTACATCGCATTTAACGTGCACAAATCTTTGCGATAGGTACATACCGCAAATGATAAGTCCACAGAAAATCAGTTCACTCGGAATCATTTGTTCACTTGATGAAAGATGGCAACCAGGAAGATATGGGCCTGTTTCATAGAACAACTCTCGTTTAGATATCCTTCGTGCTTCTCCAAGTCGACTCTTATGGGCTTCCGGGAGAGGCACACATGTTGGTGGATGAATAAAATGCATTTCAGCTGCTGTTTATAATAGCTTTGCTTAAAGCTCTTGCACTCAACCGGAAGTAACTGCTTTGTTTATTATAAGCGAAGTCACCATTCCAACGAACGGGCCATTGTCGTATAAGCTCCAGGACATTTCCTTTTGTACCATTCTTCAGCTAAGGTGTGGTGGGTGACTCACGTCTAAGACACAAGGGGTTCTTATTGCTTTTTCGCTGCTCTAAACTACTCCACGTGCTGGCCGGGATGCCCCTATTGTGTGTTTAGAGAATGCAGGAAACGACTCATTTGATAGGTTAATCTCATTGTAGTCAGTGCTGTGCAGCGATAGAGTGCATTGCCTTTACTTGTCTCTCGCTGCGGATGCGCCCATAAGGCTCTCGCTGTCAGAAAAAAAGTGCTTCTGCTCAGCTACAAGGTGTGCATCTGTCTAGTAAGGAACCTGTGACATGTTATCCTCAACTTCCGTCTGGTACCTCACCCAAGGAGATGTAGTGTCACTCTTCTTGGCTAGACTCCTGTAAATCCACTAACACAAGAAATGAAAATGTCGTCTGAATCGTTGCAAGCACACGGCTATTGTATCCAAGGCTTTTCGTTCTCTCGGCTATTGAAACGGGCACGGGGATATACTTCTAATGGGAGCGTATTTTACTACGGGGAGAGTATCCGGGACAGCCCCAATGGCGGACCGTCAGTCTGTGCCCCAATGAGGCGTCTCCTTTGTTGCCCTCGCGATCGTCATCTCCATCGCTATTCTTGCACCACCACATTACCAACGGAGGCAAAGGCGCCGACCCGGCGCCAGCTAGATTGTGGCCACGTGGTATGGCTTGAGACGGTAGGCGTAGGCGACATCGGATGACACGGACGACAAAGAAATATCGGCAGGAGATATTTCATACGTCACATCACTGAGTTGCCGCGCAACGCGAAAGGGACCGCAGTACCGGAACAGTAGTTTTTCGAGAGGCCGACGTGCCTTGAAAGAGTCCATAGGAAGACGACGTCAGCCACGGGAAACTGTACCCCGCGATAGTGGTTGCCATATGGAGATTTCTGTCGTGCTTGGGGCTCAGAAAGACGGCGATAAGCAATGTGACGTGCTCTGGCAGCGGCATACATGGCGTGGCGAGCACATTCAGACGGGAACACGATATCATTGGGCAGGAATGCGTCGAAAGTCAATGTCGTTCACGTCCACAGGGAAGATAGAACTGGGAGTAGAGGTCAGTGTCGTGACGTGACGAATTGTACGCGAACGTCACAAAGAAAGGGCGGCGTCCCAGTCACGATGATCAGAGGAGACACACATCGATATCAGATCAGTGCGCGGTTCAGGCTTTCTGTGAGGCCGTTCGTTTAAGGATGATATGCCATCGTTAGCTTGTGTTGGGTGGCTCAAGACAGAAGTAGGTCCTCAAAAATTCACAGCATATCCACGGAGTGAATGATGATGAGTGGGCGAAGCACCGGAGGTTCATCGTAGATTGTGCCGAGTTCCGGATTAATTTAGTTAACGCGCACGCTACGAATCCTTATGGTTCAACTATGCACAATGCACAAGTGAAATCTCCCACCGGCACTTCATTGCAAGTCAAGATCCAGTGTATATATATATATATATATATATATATATATATATATATATATATATATATATATATATATATATATATATTGTGAGCATTGTTCATCTGCTTCATCTTCTCACCTGTAAATATTCATCATCACCGCTTAGGCTGGGGCAGCGGGGCTCGGTCTCGACAATAAAGAGGAAGAGTCTTGCGGCCTGAACGTTGTCTCACAAGTGGTGGATTGTGCTGTCCCGTTCCTCAGTCCTCTCGCTCTACCGGTTCCCCACGACTTTCGCTATAATTCACCCCTGGAGCTCCGTTCAGGTCGCCGCTTGAACCAACAGCCCTCGTCCATGTCTCACGACGAGCACGCGAACGCGGGGCCGTCCACGGTGCCTGCCCCGATGGGAACGCCTTCTTGCATGGTCACCACCCCTCAGAAGGATCCACCAATGTTCGCTGGCCTTCGTGGTGACGACGTTGAAGAGTGGTTGGAGCAGTATGACCGCGTGGGTGCTATCAACCACTGGGACGACCCTGCGAAGCTCACACACGTAGCTTTCTACCTCACAGGAGTAGCCAAGACATGGTATTTTAACCACGATCTTGACTTCGTGAGTTGGGCCTCCTTTAAGCAGCAGCTACGGCAGATTTTCGCGAACCCCTCAATCCGATCAGACATCGCAAAAAAGAAGCTAGCGGAGCGTGTCCAGCAAACCGGCGAATCATACACTTCATACATCAAAGATGTCCTGGCCCTTTGTCGCCGCGTGAATACCGCTATGACGGAGACTGATAGGGTACGCCACCTGCTCAAAGGAATTGGAGCTGCGGCGTTTAACGCCCTTGTAGTGAAGAACCCGACTACGGTCTGCGATATCGTAGCCACGTGTCAGCGCCTTGATGAGCTTCATCTGCTCCGCTTGCAGCCTGACACTGAGCTGAGGGCCACCAATGACAGCGAGCTACGGGCGCTAATCCGTTCCATCATCCGCGAGGAACTCCAGACACAGGCTACGTCTTGTGCACATGAGCTCCGTACGACGCATCCTGGCAGCAGCCTCCGCGACGTTGTCAGGGAAGAACTTGTTGCCATGACGTGCGCACAAGTTCCTACCCCACGCCCCTACCAACGCCCTCCCAACCCCCTACCGACACCAACTTATGCTCAGGTTGCAGCCCTCGCGTCTCCTCCACAGCCACTCGTCCACACGCCCACAATGCACGGTTCGGTGAATGTTCTCTCACCACGAACACCACTTCCACCTCCAAACGTATGGCGCCCACCTCGACCTGTATGCTATTATTGCGGGATCCGTGGCCACATCTCGAGGTTTTGCCGGCGCCGTCAACAGGACGAAAGACGGGGTTACGACTATTATGAAAGGGACGAGTTTTCTGCTCCGCCTCCGCAACATAGTCGCCCCTACCAACGTTACGAGCGTCGCTCACCATCTCCACCGGGCTTCAACGGAGCCGGCCCTTCCCATTTTTCGCGTCGTCGCTCTCCATCACCGATGCGGCGCTCCACTTCTCCCCTTCGACCAGCTACTTCGTCCTCGGGCCCATAATACCCTTGCCCATAATACCGCTTCTCAACGCACTACAGGGTATTCGCCGTTTTACCTGGTTTACGGCCGTTCGCCGACATTTACGATCGACGCTTCATTCCTCAACACTCCAAGTGACAGTTCGGCAACTATACCTGAACAATTTCTCTCCCGCCTTCAAAAATGTCGGCAACTTGCTCGACTCAGGACAGAAGCCAGTCAACATGATCGCAAGGAGCGCTATGACAGCACTCACCGTGACGTCTCTTTCCTTCCCGGCGACGAGGTACTCCTATGGACGCCCACTCGTGTTCCCGGATTGTGCGAAAAGTTTCTGTCGCGATTCCTCGGACCCAACATAATTATTCAGCAAACATCCCCTGTTAACTATCTTATCACTCCCCTTGAGGGTTCTCCAGACCGTCGCTGCCGTGGCTCAGAGATTGTCCATGTTTCGCGTCTCAAGCCATTCGTTCGGCGTATCTCCCCAGTCTAAGGCACGGCCAGGCTGGCCGCTTTGGCCCGCGGGGAAAATGTGTGAGCATGATGATGATGATGATGTTCCTGAAGAATTACGGCACTTACCCACCAGGGGGGATTGGCCAAGAGGTGATTACGTTTTGGTTTTAAATTATTGGGAGGAACCGATAGAGAGAGAGAAAAAAGGATGTTTTAGAGGGAAATTTAATTATTGGAATTGTGCATGTTAACCATTCAAACCTGACAGATGAGTCACCAAGACATGTACCGCAGAATATCTTAAGTATGTTTTGCAATACTCACGAGAAGAGTAGACTGTCTTTACAATTGACTTTTTTTTAACAGGAATTGTCAAAATCGTATACGGTTTGTCATTTGTATGTAATTGCACACAGCATTGAATACATCCCTGTGGCAATATCCCAGAGCTGAGGCACCAAAAGAAAGAGCAACTTCAGTTGTTAAATTTAGTCCCAACGTACTGATCATTGTTCATCTGCTTCATCTTCTCACCTGTAAATATTCATCATCACCGCTTAGGCTGGGGCAGCGGGGCTCGGTCTCGACAATCAAGAGGAAGAGTCTTGCGGCCTGAACGTTGTCTCACAAGATATATATATATATATATATATATATATATATATATATATATATATATATATATATATATATATATATATATATATATGGGTGGCCGGTGAACGGTTCTCCAGCGCGAGCAGTCGGTATTTTTCAATCAAGAAACTCGCTAGAAGACGCTGCCTGCGCCAAGGTTCTCTCTCGCGGGTGAGGGCGCGTTCTCCTTCTTTGCGAGCTGGTAGAGCGTTCATCGAAGAAAGAGCGTTTCCATAGTCAACGCGCGCCTCTCGCTCTCTCTCTCTCTCTCACAAGACAGCAGATGGAAGAGTGAGAGAGCTCGCGCGCCGGGAGGCACGCGCCGAGGGCGAGCGCGAGATTGATTGATGATTGTGGTTGTGGTTCGGTTAGGAAAGGACGCTAATTTCTGCAGCCCAAGTAGGGAGCACGGCTAAGCGTCCGTAGGGGTGGGGGAAAGGGAGTGAAAGAGATAGAGAGGAAAGGCTCCCTACAGAACAGGCTTCTGTAGCAGCATCGCCGATGAAAACGAGGAGGGTAACGGCGGCTTGTGAGGGGCAGCCCACTGCCTCGAAGGCTCTTTACCTCTATAGTTCTTTGAGGTGCGTGCAAAAGCTTGTGTCTGTGTTTGGTGCACTGGAGGAGAAGGCAAAGACGACGACGACGAAGCTGGCCAAATTAAGATGGCGAAATTCAAGAAAAAAGAAAGGTAGGAGGCTTTGTAACGTTATTTCGCTAGCCTCGGCAAGCCAATCTCATCTGTCGCGCGCGCTGTGCCTCTCGGGTGGGAATAAGCCCTTAGCGTATGCCGGACCGCTGAAGGTTGTTTCGATGCGGTAACCTTTAGTGGCGCAGACCATGCAGACCACCTGACCTGGGCCGATTTGCTATGATCATCATATTTAAATTTTTGATGGCTAGTCTTCAAGATCGTCACGTGACGCCCCCTCCAAGCTTTTTTTTTCATTCCTACATGATGTAAAACAACTTCAGAACCTCCATCAAACATGCATGGCGTCACGCATATCGTGGGCTTGCCTCGATGCGCTAGCCACATCTTGCCGTCCACCCACTGCTGCATGACAGCGTGAGTGATAGTCGCAGTGCTACATATGACAATGAACGAAAAGAAAGGACGATAGGAAGAAAAAGAGTCTGGTGTTGCCCAGACGGAAAGCGCGCCCGCGCTTGCCTTCGATGCACTAGGAACTCCCTTGCCCTCAGCCGACTGCTGTATGTACTGATACTGAAGTCGACACTCCTGTCCCAGCTCAACTGCCTACGCAGATTTCAGAAGTGTGGAAGTTGCCCTACTTTTTTCCAGAGCGCATAAAAAATTGTATGTCAAGAAACAATGCCCGCGTGCAGATGCCACATATTGGAATTTCACAGAAGAAACGCAAACACGCCTATTCCATCATAATGACAACTTCTTGTCTAAGCACCTAGCTTAAGCAGCTACGCTGTTAAAGCAAACGAGAGGACTATCGGTACAGTGCGTTTGGAGCCGCCTTCGCCCTAGTACACCTTGTTGAGTCTAGCGTCATAATTCAGACTGATAAACTGTGAAACGTGGGTTTTCCAAGCGCCATTGTGTCAGCAGTCGTAGAAGCATTATTCTAAAAAAAATAAAAGCAAAAAAAAAGACACAGAGGATTCGCTTGAGCAAAGAAGGTCCTTAATACGCACCGTGTTGCGCATTGACCGAAAAAGGCTGCCGGTAGGTTGGTTTGCATACTGCATTCTGTTTGAGTGAGTTCTGGGCTTTTACATCCTAAAAACACGATATGATTATGAGAGACGCCGTAATTGGGTGCTCTAGAAATTTAGACTATGTGGAGTTAACGTGCTATTGAATTATCTGCCCCAATGAAACTCAGTGGGCTAAGTGCGCGCAGCGGGACAAAGATGAAGGCACAGTCTGACTGGAGACATCGGCATTCTATGCCTCAGGTCGTTTGATCCTCGGAATGTTCACCTGTATGTTCTTTTTTGTCAGCTCAAGACACACCAATTCCTTGCTCACCAATTCCTGCACACCAATTCCTTGCTCACAACTTTGCTCACCGTAATTGAGTGATTGTAGGATCTTGGTTTTGGTCTATCCCCCCAGGGTGGGTGTGTGCCACCCGAATTGGTCTACATCTACATCTGCAACATATGCATACCTTTGCTGAATGTGCAGTGGCGGTTGTTTACGAAACACCGTTGACTCGTGGGGCGGTTTATATAAGCCGGGCAGGTCGCTACTTAATGGTCACAACCTGGGAAGATTCCACATGATTAGAAAAAATGTACTGAGTTGAATATGTCCCTTCTTTGCGAGCCCCGCCACGGTGGTCTAGTGGCTAAGGTACTCGGCTACTGATTCTAGGGTCGCGGGATCGAATCCCGGCCGCGGCGGCTGCGTTTCGATGGAGGCGAAATGTTGAGGCCCGTGTACTGTGCGATGTCAGTGCACGTTAAAGAACCCCAGGTGGTCGAAATTTCCGGAGCCCTCCACTACGGCGTCTCTCATAATCAGAACTGGTTTTGGGACGTAAAACCCCACAAAACAACAACCCTTCCTTGCGAGCAGTGCAAGTGTGAGGCGGTTCTCGATATAATCACGAGTTTTGGCTGAAGTCGACGCAATACAGATAGCGAAATACTCGAGTCATTTCGCATTGAAAAGAAACACACATCGAGTTACACTTGTATGTTTGTGACATTGTGCAGAAAGGAAATCATCTGGAATTTTTTTGAGCACTAAGAACTACGATACCTAAGAAGAATAAAAAATGGGGAGGGGGTAGTTTCTTGTGAGATAGCAGATGCATGTTTATGCATGTGAAGGCCATTCTTTTTAAGTACATGTGACCGCTTTACTGTGCACATTGCAGGCCCCATTGTCGCTCAGCCGCTTTCCTGTCCTTTTTACTCTTTTCCCGGGCTTATCTCTCTGCCGTTGCAGCATGTACATTTTTTCCTTGTAGGGAGAGGCAAAGAAACACAAGCATACTGTTTTAGACACCAAGAAAACGCTGACCGCGGTGATAATTGTTCAAAACGCGAACACAGAAATCGACGCAATCGCTTCGAAACTGCAATGCGCTTCACACGGCATGCGCACTCCGCGCCCACCCTATCGATTCGGCCTCTGGCAGCCACCGTGGAAACTCATAACGGTGCCACGCTCTTCCACATAAAAGAGCTGGTTAACGGCACATTAGCCAGTATATTCTAAACAGGCATCGTTCTTGCTTGTCGAGTTGGTCCATGACTTATTTTTTGAGTGTGTGTGTGCAAGTAATGCACGGTAGGTCACGTAGTCCAAGGTTAGACTCAATGAAGGATATACTTGCGTACGGGTGTAGTTGGACATGACGAAACGCGCACATTGGTTCTGGGAGACTTTAAACAGGCATGTTTGGTCAGCCGAAGGTGGATGACTATTTGATGAGTCGTATTCAAACTTCGACCTCACGAGGGTTTTGTGGAAAGAAAGCTTGAAGGAAGAGGGGGCACGAGAAAGATTTAGACGTAAGATTCGAAGTGCTCAACAGGCGAAATTAGTCGCATATTCAATGTCAGTTTCCCATGAGAAATTGTTGGAGGTCTGAACACCTACATATTTGCAGCACGTGGCAGCAGAAATACCATAGTACCGCCACTTCAGCGCGCGTTGGTTTCCTGTCACTAAGCAGCAAATATTTAGGTGCAGATCCTGAAGCTTAGTTTGATACCAGGACTCAGCAAGGAGGCCTCCTGGCACAGCAGCTCCATCGTGCCAGACGGCCACGCACATGCTGCCATTTGTAAGCATGCGCACATAAGCGCTGTGTCTGCCTCATTTGACGCCACATACTGTCCGCACAGGGCGTGAACAGAGTGAGCCGTCGCACATATGCCACGTTGTAAAGTGCAGCGATGTGGCGTCAAATGTTATTTCCTATGGTTTGTGTCCACGAGTCGTGGCCTGTGCAATCTAGCCACGACAAGCCGACGCGAACGCTATCCGTCGCATATAGTTTTCGTCTAACTCTGGCTTGTATCTTTTCTCGGAGCTGCTGACGCATAACCCTTATATCGGGCTTCAAAGCAGTGTGCCAACTGTCCACCGGCTTTGTAGTAATGTTCTTTCTTAAAATACAAATGTGGCTTCCTTTCTGGTCTGCCCGCTGAAGCGGTTTTCTGAATTCATTAGCCATCTGCAGTGAAATTTGGGTTCGTTCTTTCAAACGGACATCGTAAACGGACCATTCTATCATCGACGTTAACTCAGTATGCTCTGCCGACCAATCTGGGCACTTAAACTTGCTATGGATTAGATAATTGCGTGAAAATTGTTTCCATGTTATCTTTATCGGCGCTGTTCCTCCCGCTACAAGTCCCGTGAAATGCAGCATCCCCCAAGGGTCTGTCTTCAGTCCCGTACTCCTTCTTATGCCTGTAAAAAATCTGCCATTACGAGTTCTGTCTAATGCATACTTGTCGAAAGAAACATACCTAGTGAACACCGTATACGCAGAAAACATTGGTCATCAATTTAAAGGATGCCAGGAACTGCAAGGAACCACACCCCACATGCCAACAGTTTGCAACACCAACCAGTGGCAGCCAACTTTACCCACCGACACACCCAAAATGCGCTACATTTTCGCAGCGATGCATTATTGTCCAAGGGGAAAATGAAATACAATAAATCTTAAGTTCAGCGCGCATCCTAGAGCAGTGTGGAATATATCGAGGAAATCCGATTAACGAAGAACGTTATCTTCTCATCACGGAGAGAATGTAGCACGTATTCCCGTAAACAATTCGTTCTTCATCTTAAGCTAGCGTAATAAGGATGGGCTATTACAAGTTGCACAAAAACAGCACCATAAAATCTTACTATTGTGGCTTCATCGTAAAAAGAATTTTCGTATTTTCAGCACAAACACGCTTTCCCCCGTTTCGCTACCAGAAAAACCTTGAAGGACGCTCCTTTCTTTCGCGTGTCTCATCATCATTCTGCTATTATGGTCTGGTGGAGTTTTACGATATCTTTGTTCTTAACGGAAACCTCTTCCGCATATGACCCCAGACAGGCTGCTGTGCTCTACGAAGAAATTGAAACTAAGAATTTTCTATGAGACGAAAGATACGACACTGAATATTCTAAAATGACATGTTTTTTTTTTTCTTTCTACTACACAGAATGATTACGCCTCTAATGCATATGCAGGAAGGTCGTCAAACCTAATATTGATGTAATCCTTTAAAATCTTGTTTCACATCATCTCCTCTCTACGGGAGCCTGGTAGTAGCAGTACAATGTTAACGATCCCTTCGTAGTTCCACCGTGGGTAATGCACTCTAGCATGGCTCATGCCTAACTAATAAGCTTCCGCATTTTAATTCCGCTCGCATTCTAAGCATCAACAAATCATAAACATAGCTTTACCTGACTGCAGTCACTGCGGAAGCTCATGTCTTGTGTAGAAAAAGGTCAATCATCCGCTCTCTGCACCCCACTGTGCAGGGATATGATAATGAAGCTCCACAATGAGCACGAAAATAGAATAAAAATACCACTCGCCATTTACCTCAGCACGTCTACGAAACAATTTGTAAGCGCGTTGGAACTACGGATGGGAATACATTGCCACAAGTTCGACTATTCATCATGACAAAAAATAAAGTAACATTTCTCAAGATTGCGTACTGGGTAGCTGTGCACGCGTCAGCTTTCGCGCAGCCGACTAGCGGCGAGATATTCACAAATAAAAAAAGATTATTCTTCAGGGCTGACACTGTGCCTATAAACATCGACGACCAGTGCCCACGATGGTGGGTCCGTGGCACTGCGGTGGATGTCCTTACTGATTTCTAGGGGGAACTATTTGGCTGCGGCCCGGTGCTCTCGCTGTCGCCTAAGGAGCCCGTGACTTATTACTAGGCAAATGAGAGAAGCGTACATTGCAGGCATCTGCGAGCCATTTTATTTCATGTACCAGGGAGCAGGAAGTCGTGAGTGCTACAGCTCAGAAAGCAGTTCACAGCGTAAGCAATACCAGGAGAGCATCGGGAGAAATTTCCCAACTGCTAATCTTTGATTAGCTCCACGGACGGTGTAGCCCGCAGAAGCTACCGTACCGTCTAGGAAAGAAAATAAATTGTGATGCAGATGCTTTCAACTAACTGCAAGTCACTGTCTGGGACCTCGTGTCATCGCCATACCAGAAAGCCACGTGTTGTCTTGCTTTGTACATTGGAAACGGTCATTGTGCGCACAGCACGGCTTTTGAACTATGCCGAAATGCTTTTCACAGCTCAAGCCACATCTGCGGTGCCTGTTTCACGGCGGGGTTTTAAACTCCTTCCAAGGTACTACCGGAAAGAGACTTCAGTCAACATCCATCTGTAAGTAAAAGATGGAGTAGCATCACAGAAGCATTCCATGGTGAAAATACTCCTTTGCTTTGCCATCAACTTTCAGGCAATGGTAGGTGTTCTGCTTTTAAAAACCGCTTTCCTCGTTACAGTACTTAGATGATGAAGCTAAAGTGTGAAATTTAAGAGCAATTCGAATGTGAAGCTTTTTAATACATGAAGCTAAATGCGCGAACCTCACCGGTACAAAGTGAAGCTGACGACTTTTATGCAATATGTTTACAGTTAGCTTTAATGGATCAAGCCACAGCAGTTAGCACATAGTCAAGTGCACTTGCGCGTGTTTCTTTTTTTATTATTGGCTATGTTTTGTGGAAGTTAAAGTGCGTTTTGACATGTATTTAATTTTTTCCCTTTCTTACGACACTGAAGTCTGACTGTGTGGGATCACAGCAGTAAAACATGTAACCAAAAGTAATCATAAAATTTAACCTTAGCGGCTAAATTCTTAGCGAAACAGAACACAGGCCATCTGATCAAAACTTTGCAAGTTTAAATAAGAAATGATATCACTGAATAAGCGGAAATATAACAAAAGACAAAGCACTTTCCCTTGCTTCATCATCGAGCTGCAGGTAACTTGCGAGCGTATACATTGACATGTGAGGACGCCTGCGCATTGCCCGCGTAGAAAAAATTCTTTCCAGAGAAATTAGGAGCATTTTAGCCAGCAACTGAGGAGTAATGTTGAACGTTGAAGCATATTTACTACCTCGAAGCTGTAGTCGGCCACAGACGAAAAGTACAACTTCGGCAGTGTGAGTCCATCTATAACGCTACGAAGTCTGTTTGGAGGCAAAGAAAGGAACTTATTGTGTCGTAAAAATTGCAAAAGAACACACGAACTGTACGAGCATTGAGCAAAAACCGCGCGTGCGTGATTGTGTGTGCAAACGCGACGAGCGGTCGCGCACAAAATGCAACCGATATTGCAACCGACAGCCCGAACGACCTACCAAGAGATGACTCCGCTGTGTTTCCAGCTATTGTGTACCAAACTTGGGCTGACGCAGGCAGCAGTCATGCAATATCAGCTGTTCAGCTGTGTAAAGTGACAATAAATATGTTTGAATATGTATTGCACTAGTTGTTGTTTTTTTTTTCGTGTTCGGTAATTGTTGGCAATTGTTTCTAAGCTCACTTTCGTGAGAACCAGCAAGACGTCATTCAGTTACAACTTCTACGGGATGCTTGCGGTTGCATATCGCTCGTAGGACTTAGGGCGACGAGCGACTGATTTCCAAAAAAAAAAGTCACAGTTTCGCCGCAAGGGCGAAGCAATGAATGCGATAGCAAGAAACTGTAATGCTATACAAAGTGATGCTCGCAGCTTCAGGAGCAATATTAATTGTAGCAAACATGCACTTGCTAAGTGAGCGCCTCCCGTGGGCAGCTCGTGCTGATACGAAGGGCTTTATACGTTGTGTGTCACAAAGCTACACATACAAAGCTAGGGGAGGCCACTAAATGAACAAACAGAAGATGAGCGCGAATATCAAGTGAAGCACGCACGAAACGAACGCACAGATATACACCGAACGAGCGCGTATAAGCTGTCACACTGGATACTCTCAGTTTGAACAGCGCTCCTGCTGCAAAGGCAGGCGAAGCAGCGAAGGAAACTAGCATGCTTCAAGTGTCGAGCTGTGACACTTAATAGTTCGCGCTCATCTTCTGTTTGTTCGTTTAGCGGCGTCCCTTGAGCTCGAGTGACTTTCGTACGCTCCCGTAACATCAGCGCGGACATCAGGGTGAAAGCTCGAAACATCCCTCTTCTTCTCACCACGAGACAGCCGCGCGAGCAGACAGCGGAAGGGCAAGGGTCTTTCTGCACAAATATTACACCTGGCGACAACTTTCTGTGGCAGCACAGCCAAAGCTACGGAGCCGAAGCGCGCACATTTTTGCGGCGCTCTCGCATGTAGTCACCGAACGCTAACTTTTGCACAATACGTAGCGCAACATACGACATGTCACCTAATTTTTTTTTTCTTTTTACGTTCAAGATTATTTCATTCTAATTCAGAAAGGTTGCCTCGTAATCTAATTTCGTTTCTTGCTGTTTCTAGTTTTCTGGTTTCTGCTGTCAGTTCCAGGTTTTCCTCAACCTGAAAACAACGATGGCGTCGCTCGGTTCGAGCAGGTTCGCGTCGCAGCGCGTAAGCGAGCATGAACGAGTGTTCGTCGGCTGGTGTGAATTCATCGTAGAAATTGAAGCGAAAACAGTGGTGTGTTGCAAAAAAAAAATTACAGCATATCCACGGAGTGAATGATGATGAGTGGGCGAAGCTCGGGATGTTCATCGTACATCGTGCCGAGTTCCGGATTAATTTAGTTAACGCGCACGCTACGAACCCTTATGGTTCAACTATGCACAAGTGAAATCTCCCACCGGCACTTTATTGCAAGTCAAGATCCAGTATATATATATATATATATATATATATATATATATATATATATATATATATATATATATATATATATATATATATATATATATGGACTGCCGGTGAACGCTTCTCCAACGCGAGCAGTCGGTATTTCTCAATCAAGGAACTCGCTAGGAGAGAGAGAGAGATTCTTTATTTGAAAAGAAGAGAAAAGCACAGGATAGTAACTGTCTCTCGTCGAGGAGGACACCTCAACCGTCCTGTGCGGGGGATGGGGGAGGGGGACTAAAATAGAGAAAGGAAGATAAAGTAGAACTTAGAAGAGGGAGAGACGGGCGTAGGCACCATACTGTACACAGGTAAACATCAAGCTCGACACTTAAAACACTTAAAAGACACTTAAACACTTATATGCTGCCTGCGCCAACGTTGTCTCTCGCGGGTGAGAGCGCGTTCTCCTCCTTTGCGAGCTGGTACAGCGTTCCTCTAAGAGCGTTTCCATAGCCAACGCGCGCCTTTCGATCTCTCTCTGTCTCTCTCTCTCACACACACAAGACAGCAGAGGCACGCGCCGGGAGAGAGAGAGAGGCACGCGCCGGGAGGCACGCGCCGAGGCGAACGCCGAGAGCGAGCGCGTGCCTCCCAGCACGCGGGTTACGCCTGACGACTGACGCCTGACGCGTGACAAGGTTAGACTAAGAGGAGCTTCGCCCCTAATATTATGCGGTATGGATACAATCTCGATAACAACGATAACCACTTCGACACCGCAGTGACCCGCCCGTCTTCAGCGAGTCTACGAACTTGAAAGCAATGCTGCTATTAGGAACAGTACGTAAAATAAATGGCTCATTTCATTTGCTTGATTGGGTATACATGGTTGGCATTTTCGGTAGTTTATTGCCGCTGATACGATCATTCAGAATGTGCATCTCGTGAAAATGAACGCCGCGCATTGCGTGCGACAGCGTACGCGTCCGTGTCTGCAGTTAGAAGTGTTTTTGGCGCTTTACAATGAAAGCGTTCCACTTTGCTCAAAAATTCACAGCATATCCACGGGGTGAATGATGATGAGTGGGCGAAGCTCCGGAGTGAACCACCGATAAACCGTTAATCTTCCGTGTAATTCACCCAGTCGATCATCATGTAAAGACGTCAGAAACACTCTATTCGAACGCTGGGATCTGGCGTTTAAGGGGACGCTAGCACAAACGCGTTACAAACATGCAGTACACTCTAGTAAGGGGGGAGAGGCCACAGCGTCTTACGCAGCCCCTTACACAGGCCGGAACGCGCACCGCGTTTGCCGACGCCATCACATGACTGCTGAAAGAGTATAAGGCGGAGAGGCCACAGCGTCTTACACCAGCTTCTTACACGCGCCGTAACGCGCTAGCACAAACCCATCATCATCGTTAGAAACGGACAGTCTTTCGCTCTCTCTCTCTTTCTGTCTCACACAAGACAGCAGATGGAAGAGTGAGAGAGCTCGCGCGCCACCTGACATTCCTGAAGGCAACTCGGAGGTAAACAATGGCTGCTAATGGGAATGAGAGACAGAAGAAGTCGGCTTTTAGCTAACACTTACACTTCTACTTCTACTAACGTTTCCTACTGGAACATGCCAATGGCTGCTAATGGGGAATGAGAGACAGAAGAATTCGGCTTTTAGTTAACGCGCACGCTGCGAATTTTTTATTGTTCAACAACGCACAGGTGAAATCTCCCACCGGCACCACCTTGGAGGTCAAAGCGTAAGACTGGTTACGCACTACGACTACGACGAGGGACGAACGGGTGCCGCTTTAAAGGGACACTGAACAGGTTTTGAATTCGCGAATTTATTGCGAATTTGGTATCCGCGACCTCTTACAACATGCCTACGGAGGTTTTTTTCGCGATGTTCGATTAAACAACGGCGCTATAAGCGAGCAAACTTTGACCGAGGGAACGCCCCCCTCGGCGCGCGCGCGCGCAGGGGCGGAGCTTGGGAGAGATAGACACGTGGGGAGGTGACGTCATCGTCAGGGTCGAGCCGCCTGCGTCGCTCAGTCAGCTCAGCTTGTTTCTGCTGCGATCTGCTGCCTAGCGAAGCATCAGTTCTGCCAGTTCGTAGGGATTTCTTGCCATTGCACCGTTCTCTTCTGATTGAAGATTTTCGCCATCCGACATTCACTACTTGTGTTTGTGCAAGGTTGAAGTGGACTCGCGATGCCGAGTTACTGCGCGGCATATGGCTGCCGCAGCACTTACAGTCGCGATGAGGTCGCTTTTCACAAGTTTCCTCGGGATCAGAAGATGGCTGCAAAATGGTCCGCTGCAGTTAAAAGAAAAGACTTCAAACCTACGAGATCAAGCGTGCTGTGCTCCAAGCACTTTCGTGACAGCGACTACGTACGAAACCCGGCTCTCATGCAGTCGCTGGGATTGACGATCAAGAGTGTGCGACTGAACAGCGACGCGGTTCCTTCTGTGTTTCCGCACCTGAAGGGGCCCTCGCCGCCACCACGACTTGCCTTCGTGAATTTTAAATTTCTTAAATTTTTTTGTTGTTGTGATGCACCTCGGATGTTTCTGGCGGTCGCGAATCTGCCGAATTTCGAGGCAGCAGCAGCAGTCCTCTTCTTTCCCCATTTGCACGCAGTGCACGCATGAGCACCTATGGCGAAAACACGTGTACACAGATATCAGCACGCAGCATCGAAATCAGCTACTCTACACGACAGTCGCATGCTTCCATCACTGTAGTACTGGGCAGAATTTAGAAAAAGCGGCGGTATTATAAAAAACAGAACTGCAATATATGAGCCAAACTATCCTTGCGCAATTTTTCAGCGCAGTTCAGAGCACATGTCACCACTGCGGCGAGAGCGGCACTCGTCTGGCTTTTTTTTTTTTTCCTCGCGATAGCATACTGACTCATCGCGTGCGCCTTGCCCGCTGCGAAGTACGATACTGACTGCATTAACAACGTTGCACTCTGAGCTGTGAAATCCACGAACAGCTGATGTTTCTGCACGATGCCCGCGCGTAGCGCGGACCGTGCCAATACGCGGCTAAAAGCGAGTGCCGATGCTGCTGTTTTATCAAATTTGATATCCACGGATGAACGTATCATTTGTAACAGTTTACTACAGTGAAATTAAGCACTGACATGCATCTTATACGTACCAGTCTATGTTTCCGACGCGGGTGAAGGTGGCTGGTTGTTGTTATGTGGGGTTTAACGTCCCAAAACCAGCTCTGATTATGAGAGACGCCGTAGTGGAGGGCTCCGGAAATTTCGACCACCTGGAGTTCTTTAACGTGCACTGACATCGCACAGCACACGGGCCTCAACATTTCGCCTTCATCGAAATGCAGCCGCCGCAGCCGGGATTCGATCCCGCGACCCTCGGATCAGCAGCCGAGTACTAGACCACCGTGGCGGGGCAAGGTGGCTGGTTGGGACTCGCTTTCCTGTGCCGCTTCAGTCGTCGCCTTTACAGTGGCGACCGGCTCGAACATGTACGGATGTACAGAGAACTCGTTCCGACTTTTACAGTTCGCCATACTAACAGCAACTACCCGATTTCAACAGATAAACACGGCATTGCCTGCCGGCGAGCGCAGTCTGCTGTCCTCACCTTCCTGACGATGATGTCATGGAGCTTCGACCAATCACAGCGGCGGCGAGACTCGCGATGGCGGCCGCGGCGCCTGCTGCTTGTTTTCGGCAAAATAAAGTTATTTGCGTTGGTTTATGCAAATTTCCGACTTGATTTTCGAGTTCGCCGCACGAAATTACGTATCATGACACTATAATCTCGTTTTTTTTAAAAAGTGGTTCAGTGTCCCTTTAAGGAGCTTCGCCCCTAAAACTGCGTTATTGGCAACGGCCAGTCGAGGGGAGCGTCTGTCTCGCTTGGACTTGCAAACTCGTAATGCGCACATCTGTGGGACGGTCAAAAAAAATTGACGGCAGATCCACGAGGTGAATGATGATGAGATTGGGCGAAGCTCCTGGAAGTAATCATCGGTTAAACCGTGAAATTTCTTCCGTTATTTCGCCCGATAAAAATGACGTGAAACGATTGATTAAATGTTTTATCAAACTTTTATTGCTGGTTTCCGTTGTCCTTTCATTATGACCGCTTTGTGGTCGGTGAAATGTAAGCTAAGTGGTTGTTGCACTGCTTACACCATTGCTTTACCTGGCGTGTTTCGTTAAGCAGCTGGCGTCTTTTCGTTTTGCTTTTGAAACATCTGGCGTCTTTCGTTAAGCAGCTGGCGTCTTTTTGTTTTGCTTTAGAAACATCTGGCGTCTTTTCGTTTTGCTTTTAGAAAACATCTGGCGTCTTTCGTTGGTTTATTTCATCAATCAACGGCGTTTTGAACAAAATTTTTATTGTTTAATCACGCACAGGAGAAATCTCACCAGGCACTACCTTGGAGGTAAACAATGGCTGCTACTGGGAATGAGAGACAGCAGAAGTCGGCTTTTAACACTTCTACTTCTACTAACGTTTCCTACTGGAACATGCCAATGGCTGCTAATGGGGAATGAGAGACAGAAGAATTCGGCTTTTAGTTAACGCGCAAGCTGCGATTTTTTTTTATTGTTCAACAACGCACAGGAGAAATCTCCCACCGGCACCACCTTGGAGGTCAAAGCGTAAGACTGGTTACGCACTACGACTACGAGGGACGAACGGGTGCCGCTTTAAGGAGCTTCGCCCCTAAAACATACCCAGCTACCCGTCGGCGGCGATTCGCTCCCTGCCAAACTGACAGAAGGGCCTCAAGGTATATGCAAACTGGTAGCGCAACTTCCATAGAAGCCCATGTGTCAAGAAGGTGGCTAGTCGTTGCAACTGTCGCCATCTACGTATGGGGGGGACAACTAAAAAAATGACGTCACAACCGGAACCGGAAACGACGTCACGTTTTAATGCTACATGGCGCGAAATTATGAAATATTTTGTGCGGGCGTCGCTTTTCATTTCTTATAGCTGCGCGTTCTTTTCCTCTGTTTTTGTTTTATTACGGCTATGCTGGCTGCATAATGGCAGCCTGCAACAAACTAGGAAGACAACAAAGACAGATTTGAAATACAAGCTGTATTTTATTGGCGAAATATTTCAGTTGTATAGAAAAACGCATAGAAAAAACACCAGATAAATATCGAAGTGCACAACTAAAGAACTAATTTACAAATTGGCTGCTGATTATTTCACGACCTACAGCTGGAGATTGCCTCAACTATATCAGAAGTGGACAGCATGCTGCGTTGTCGTTGCAGTCGCTTCGCTCTGTGCCTGTTGTTGAAGCTTCCAAAGCTTTGCTCGCAGCCGGTCCATCTTTCTTTTATCTTCAG
This sequence comes from Hyalomma asiaticum, assembly GCA_013339685.2. NCBI lineage: Eukaryota > Metazoa > Arthropoda > Arachnida > Ixodida > Ixodidae > Hyalomma > Hyalomma asiaticum. The sequence goes on from JABSTT010001853.1 coordinate 47,777, forward strand.
TAATGGCAAACACTGGGTGGCGCTAAGGAAAAATGGATTCCGTTAGGGAAACTATCGAGGTTCACGGGACAGCGAAAAAGAAACAACATGTAAGCAAGATACACTCAAGGGGAAACAGATACTTCACGGGCACAATAAGGAAACACAGAAGGCCTAAAATCACATTCTATGCTGTTTGAACCTCCCTGTAGAAAATCAGTCAAGTAGAAGATAATTTTGGTATGCTCAAGTAAAGCTTACCCACGCTAGCCATAATGTTAATGCTGCTTTGCCTATGGCCATTTTTCTTGGTACTGTAACCAAAAAGAAATTCAGGACCAATTTGTATTAAAAAAGTGACCTTTAAGTCAGCTACCAATAAAAGTAACAGCTGATACCTCCATAGAGAGAAGACAAAGAATTTTCTGTAGCCGCATTTAACAGGCTGCTGTGTTATTTCGTTTGTCTTAACCACTCGTAAAAGTATTAGTGTTACACGACCAAAATAACGTTACCACAACATCGAGAAAGTACACCAATGATCCACCCTGAAATATACAATTATAATTTCAACTTTAGCTGCTACACATCAAGGTATATTCTAGCAGAAATTTGATGACTTTGTTCGTGGAACATTTACTGCGTAATATTAGCTGCTCTTCCACATAAATATTACTGTCACGGAGGAACTTGCTATATAATTTGAGATCAGTTATTTCCCTGGTAGCCACTTAGCACATAGTTTAAGCTCTAACCAAAATAAAAACGAACTTCTCCGTCAGCTGCAACTTTTCACCTTCCTACACTACATCGCTGAGCAGCTCAATACTGGCAACATGAATCGACACATACATTGATGTGAAAGGCCCGTGTTGGCCAGACAGGTGCCTTGGCGACAGTCTCGCAAACGAACACTCCATGCCTGCCCTGCTAGTGCTGGATGCTCCAACGGGGCTGTATGGCTCCGAAGCATGTGTGTCTAGCTGAGAAAAAAAAACACAATCAATAGTAGAAATTTCTCATCAGAAAATTCTAGGATCAGCTATTTATCTTAACTTAGAACGTTACTCTCTCGTATCTAACCTAGTTAGAAAATGTCAGCCCAATGATGTTAGGGAAACTCAATGATAACTTCAAAAGCCTACAATAACTTCATCGAATAAAACTTCTAGAAATCAGGAATTGTAATTCTGCAATAGTAAGAAATATTGAGCGAGTTAGATCAAAATTGCTGAAGGTTGACAAACTTCCAACGCATGGAAAAATATTGGGCAATGGGTGTTATGTTATCCCTTCTATCTGTAACGCCGCATTTTTATCAGAAACACTGAGCCATCATGACGGAATAAAAATTATTGCGTCGCGTGATCCGAACAATAACAGCAGCCGCGCTAACAAACAGTGGCTTGTTTGTCATTATAAAGCGTAACTGCTTTCAAAAACATGCTAAGACACATCTAAAACAATTTCTTTATTACTTTGTAATGAGAAAAATGTAATCTTGCGGAATAAAGAAAGTAGATACATTACACCAAACGCAGTACAAATGCTACACACCTCTAATTGTGCAGCATCAGTTAGGCCACTACTCTACTCATCTCCGCATATTGCTTTCACGAGTGTTTGCTTCTGTACGCCAGAGATGCTCTCAGAAAGATAAATCAAAACAGACGCTGAAATAATTGCACATCCGGCGTATTTTTTTCCAGCAGAATATTTAAATGCCAATACAGCACCTCAATTCTGTATACAAGGAGAAATAGTTTTAAACACAGGAAAAATTACGTATACGTGAAAGGCAGTACACATAAGCCTTTATGCCCTCATACTTCATTGTCCTTGGCTGTGCCATTTCCCTCAGCCTTGAAAAAAACTTTAATATCTTAAACGAAATTTCAACCTAAAGATAGACTATTTTTACGATTTTTTAAACTCTTACGCTGATCAATAAAGCAGGCTTTCGAGAAGTGTAAGCATACAGCTACAGATCAGGATAAAATCACTAATCCTACTCGTAGCAATGGCCATGCTCCTCCAATATAATCGTCTCTGGTGAAGATGGGCATGCGTCATCCAAAGGAACTGGTTAACTTGTCTCGGTGCATTTAATTTACAGAGGGTGCAAAATCACCTCTTCCCCTTCTTGTGTGACAAGCCTGTTAAAATGTTTGCGATAGAAAGTAACCTTGCTTCAAAAGGAGTTCTTTAGCAAAAGACTGCTCCTCATGACAATAGCAGTTCCATGCACAATGGAGGGCAGCTGGTGATGGCTGTGAATGGTGTGCCTGCACAATAGAATGAGATATGATACTGTTGGACATTTACTATTCTCTATTAACACAGCAGACCTACAACACATCTGCTGTAGAGGGAATTTCAATTTCTGCTGCGCTGTTGCCACCACTGTTGCCTGGGGTTCTGCACGTCTTGACTGGATGTGGATGCCGCAGATGCACATCTTGGAGCTTCTTGCGGAGTTGCCTCTGCACATGAAAGATAAAATCATAGAGGCAGCTAAATGAATGCTGATTATGTGGTAATAACAAGGATCCGGAACCAAGCTATACACACAGACGACAAAACAACTTAGATATTTTCTTGACCATATAATGTGCCCCTACGCATACTAGAGTTAAAGTGAAACTAGAAGTGTGTCAGTTCATGCTGCTCTAAATAACTACATTGTTTAAAGCGTGTGGGTAAACTGAACCCTACCACGACACCCAGGGTAGAGCAACTGAGAATAAATGAGCCATCTGCACGTTATCATGCGTTGCACGACTTAACAGTCCAACAAGCATGGTATCACACCTCAGCCACAGTGCTCGACTCTAACAACATAACTAAAAGGACACTTACAGATGCAATCACTTTCACAGCATCGCACACAAGGGACGAACACGCAGACGAAGTAGAACGTCCACATCTAATCCTGCACAGTAAAAAAGCATACAGAAGATAAGAACAAATGTTATCAACGCAGCGCCAGTTGCTGGCGTGGAATGGCTTTGCAGACAGACGAAACATGACGTGCACAGTATACAATATAATCTAAAGCTGAACCCAGCATCTATATCTTTTTTTCGAAACCTACACGGCAGCTTTCCTACACGAAAAATTTGACAAAACATTCAGGCACAATCGGCGTAGTCTACTTGGAAGCGGTTTGCGTGTTTGACTCTGACCATGGCCGGGCATGAGGGGACACGTGATAAGCGCTCTTAATTGCGCCCGTCGCGCCTCCCCGTTTAATTAGGCCCTCGTCAAACAGACGAAACGCTGCACTCATTGTAACAATAGTAGCGAGGAGAGGATGCACCGCCATTTTGCGTGAAAGCTATCGTGTCGGTTTCGGGACTCGTGTGTTGTCTTTACGATGGCTCACGAGAAATAGTTGGAAAACTCACCTTTCAAAATCGAGGGGAAACCGATGGAGTGAGACGCCCGGCGTGAAAGGGTTGCTCTTGCAGACGCACACAGAGCCACGTTTCTTCGCGTAGCTTGGCTGACTTATCGTCCCTAAGGGCGAGAGCATGCTGTCCGTGCGCTGGCAAAAAACAGTCACTGAAACTGTTCCCAACGGCTGCGACGGGTTAGATTACCTTCTTCCAAGTGTCACGACTGGAAAACAACGCTTATACGAGGAAATTGTGTACAGGACGACACGCGCAAACGTACTGTGCCAGAACGAGCGACGCCACTTTCACCCGAAAATGCGCAAAACCGTTGGCGAGGCACACTGAGTTTACCAGACTGCCTGCATGCGCCCGCTGTTTCTGGAAATAAACCAAAAAATTTCACAAGCCACAATATATCGAAAACCTAAAATTTTATAAAGTAATCTAATAATTTATTTTGTGACAGTATGTATTAAAGATTTTGGAAACAAACGTTTAATTGAATTTTTCGTTCTCGTTATTTGTCCCCTCCTCACCTAGTCGCGCTTCAATCGTCACAAGGTGTTGATGTCTGTGGCAATAGGTTTCGGATCGCTTTTCGTTCCAACTTTCGCGACCTATGTAGATTGACCTTGAGGGCCTCGTGAAAGCTGGCCGACGACTTTTAAATGCGGCCGTTGCGCTCCTCGCGCCATCTCGCTGGTAATGAAGACACGCTTATAAGCGCCTGGCGTCTCTGAGTCCTGCCAGCGGTAAAGCGTGTGTATATAAGGCTCGCCGTTAGCTCAGTGAAGTATCTACTCTTTGTGGCATAGTGGTTAGCGCCACGCGCTGCGGAGCGAGAGGTTCCTGGTTCGATTCCGCGCTTCGGAAGCACTTATCTGAATTATTTTTCTTTAGGACATTTATATATATATTGAACGCCGCGTCTCCGCTCAGGGGGGTCAGTGAGCCGCAATTCGCATGACACGAGCCAGCAACGCTGGGAACAAGAACCGTTTTAATTCAAGACTCCAAAAGAATCACAACCACCTTCCAGCCCGGCACAACACGGCACTAACCTATACAGGAGGGCCACAAGGCCAGAACGAACAACTCCCGCAGACTGGCGGTCCAATGGAAACTACGGCGCAAAACTTAACGGCATGAAAGTAGGTGTAAAACATCACGGCTGGATAGCAAACTCACGCACAACTCGCAGTGGAGGACGAGCCAACGACTCGCCTTAGCGGACGCCCCAAACCGGCGTGGCCTCTGCTCTGCAGCACTCACGGAGGAAGCCATAGCGCCTAGCGCGACCGTCACTGCATCCCATCGTCCTGCCGCCCACCAACAAAAGCCACCGGGCTCGTCTCACCTCCCTTCTTATCCGCCAGCCACCTTCACGCCCCCTGTGGCCTTTCGACGCTGCCGCTCGTCACGCGCATGGGCAATGCGCGTGTGTCCTCCTCGCCCTGCCTCCAACGTGCGTGCTGCAGATAAGGGCCCATCGGCCCGACAATATATATATATATATATATATATATATATATATATATATATATATATATATATATATATACTAATGCATATTGTGTAAAGGGCGGAATGGTATCGAGAGAGCTACGAGGCGCCCGAGCGTAGAGCAGGTAGAAAGGAGTGAAATCAGTGGTTTCGTGCTTCGCTGTATTGTAGGCATAGGTAATAAACGGTAGGACCTCATCCCAGTTCTTGTGATTGGATGAGACATACAATATACTGTTCATGACGGCGGCGACAGGGACGGCAAAAAAATCCACGCATATCCACGGAGGGAATGATGATGAGTGGGCGAAGCTCCGGAGGTTCATCGGTAAAAACCGTGAATCTTCCGTGAATCTTGCCCAATACATCATCAAAGACGTGACAAACACTGTGTGTTGCCATCTAGCGCTCTCCTATCACACTAGAGCACGCAGCGAGTGCCTCCGCTCCATCTATTGATCAATTCACGTACTAGCTAAGCAGCACCGCAGCGCTCGGACGGACGGACAGACAGACAGACTCCCATACTACGCGTTCCCATACATCTGAATGAAGCGAGCACCGCAGCGCCATCACGCCATCTAGTGAGCACTTCACGAACTAGAGGTGGCTACTACAAACGGAGGATGGACAGACCCGCGGCATAAGGAGCTTCGGCCCTAAAACCAGCCGAGACTGTCCATATAATCGCTATCGCAATAAAAACTGAGCAACGAACCAGGCGACACGTCGCTCGCAGTGGTCGCACACATAAGCGCGTGCATGGGCTTTCGGCTTTACAAAGGGGCGCGTGGAGTCGGCGCAGACTACGGGAAGCGCCAGCAGCGTACTAACCACGCTGCTGTCTGCATAAATACAGCTTCGTGCCTCCGATTTTGAAGTCGCGCCGCGCATTGGGGTGCCTCCATGCGCACCAGCCGGCTCCCGGAGCGGGACACGTGCGCAGATCGGCTAACACGACAAAAGACTATGAAACAGCTGTTGTCCCGTTGGCTAGCGGGCTAGTTCGACGGCATATAACCATGAAAAACGGCTAATAAAGGCACAAGAATGTGCCTGAAGTGGCCATAAAATGGCCGTAGCGAAGGGGTAATCTTTATCGCTATGGAAGTTTGGAATTCAGTCAACGTGGCGCATTGTCCCCCACAACAACCCTGCACACAGACATCTCTATCACAACCCACGCTCTCAAAAAAGGGAGTCGCAATTGCTCCTTTAAGGGCGATACGACGATATCCTCTATGTGCCTCTTTAGGCAAGATATCCCCCTTTTGTGACTGAAACATTTTTCCCGCTTTGAAACCAACATCACTGCCGCAAGGCCAGCGCAGCTACCACTGCGGGGTGCCTACCGACTGTATGGATTCTGAAATGAAAAAAAAGGAGAATGTGGCAGCTACACACTAGTGGTCCGAAGACTGAGGAAACTGCCTAGCCGGTGTCCCGTCCCTCCTCCGTCGCCACCTACTCGCATCACTCTTGCTCACACTCATTACTTTTCGTGCTCCTTGTCTGCAGTGTAGTGTACGCAGCTATGCTATGCTTTACCCTCTCTCGCCCTTCACTCCCACCTCCTCAATTTTACTTCCCTTTCTGATCTCATCCTTATACTATACATAGCTGTACTATTCTTTCTCTCCCTTTCTCCCTCTCTGCATCCTTCTCACGCTTTCTATTTCTGCCTTCTCTCTCTTGCTCTGTGTTTTCTCGTGTAATGTTCAGATCAGCAGAAGAAGAGGAAATGGAAGGAGAAGAAGATCGAATGTAAATATTAAAACGGCAGATTCAGTCGCGCATCCTTATTTCACATTCCGCACAGACCGAAATGATGTGGACGGAAGTACGAATTAGTGGTAGAGTGGCGGGACAGCCGTACAGCCGTACGACACATCATACCAAGCAGAAGATGAGGAACAAGTCAAAGTTCAGGAGAGCGCGACATCACCGAGCCTATTGCAGTTCATTGCAAGGAAGGCTAAAGTCACCGAGGGAGATTTCATCAGCCGAGATACGTGGAAGATCAAAACCCGAATCTCCGGCTATGAAAGGCACTTCAAATAGCAACGCCTCTCGAAATAACGAGGACGCTACAGTGCTTATGGAGGAGCAATTGAAAATACAAACTTCACAAATCGAGCAACACGAGCAAATGTTCACCATGCTTACAGACACAGAGCGCGAACACTGGCCCTAAAGTTGCATTACTGAATCTGGAGATGTTCGATGGAGCGTCCGCTTCCGCAGGAGCCGTCCAATGTGCCGTTAAAAATCCACCGTATGACAAAGGTATGCCAAAGGCAAGTGCACTCAAATCCAAGACGGTTGAAGATCTAATGGGATGCATTAAGGACGTCCGTCATGAAGACGCGTTGCACAGCATATTTGGACTGATTCAGCCAGAGTTCTTCCAGATAACATAGCGACAGTGACGACAGCGGCAAGCAGAATCACAGCTTCGGACCGCTGCGGTTGTTTGCCTGGACCCCTAGCAACAGAGACAATAAGGAGCCTAAACCCGAGTAAACCTGGGTGCACAGCCCCAGCCATGAAACCAAAACGAGGCCATCTATTCACCCGGTCAAACGTTTTGCAAACTGCAATTTTTATTAGCGGTAGAGTAGTATATGTTTTAAACGACACAGGAGCTTCAGTGGGTCTGATTAATCAAATCATGGTGAAAGGAGATGGCAAGCCACAATGTAATGTGGTGAATGTTAAGAGGTACGATGGATCATCCCGTACACTGCACACCTTGACAAGATCCCATGTACGTTTGGCTGGGGAGGGCTTTGCAGCAGAAGCAGCTCTGGTTATGTGTGGTGTCGAGTTCTTCTTAAAATGTAAAAACCCGGCATGAAAAAGCTACAAATGAGAATTTTCTTGAAAAGTTAAGTGGCTGTTGACTCCACTGTTTCAACTATCCAGACGCTGCCACAAATGAGAACTGCAAATGTGCTAATGATGTATGGGTGGACAATTTTTTCCATAGTTTATATGCCTCGGTACGCATCCAAGCGTAGCTTCTATACCCGTAGTACGTTTTGAGCTTCATGACACTATTGTACGGCAGAGAGCCTACGGAATTTCTCATGAAAAGAAAACGTGGTGGACACAAGAGCTACATCAAATGCTGAACACTAGAATCATCAGGGCCTCTATGTCACCTTTCGCGTCTCCTATAAAAATTGTCCCTAAACATGATTCGCTGCGACCCTGTACAGATTTGCGGCAAACCAACGCGAAAACGAATCTTTATCCATTCCCAATGCTTTTGATTGACATCATTATTAATGCTCGAGGATGCCGATGGTTCTCGTACACTCGCCGACCATTCGGTTGGAAGAACTCGGCCGCTTTGTTTCAACGCATGCTGAACAGTGTACTTAAGTATTTCATAGCAGATTTCTGAATTTGTATTTCGATGACTTCATCATTTACTCTCGCACGGAGGAAGAGCACTGTGCCCTGGTCTCTCAAGTACTACAAGTTTTGAGCAAGTCAACCCTAAATATGAACAAGATCAAAAGTAAAAGTCTTTCACAGAAAGGTAGTGTTCACTGACAGAGTTCTCAACGGCTTGAAGAAGAGAACAAAGGAACAGTCCCTACAACGGATCAAGGAAATGCACAAGGACCACGTGTTCACTACCTGCGTGTGTTCTTAGCATTGGCACGATATTTTAGGGAATTCAGTAAACACTGCGCCAATATCAAGGTGTCTTACGAGACTCACTCAAAAGGAAGTTTCCATTGTGTGAATCAACGAGTGCGACCGTACATATCAAGAACTAGTGGTTTTCTAGGTTTGGACCCAATCCTGATATTACCAGACTTCGCCAAACCATTAGAGCTCTGCACTCATGCGTCTAATTATGGCACAAGAGCAGTGTTATACCAGCGAGACACAGCAGGAGCCGTGTACGCCACATGAAAATCATTGGTTATTACTCCTGCATTTTTCAGGAGCCGAAGTCAACTACCGACCGCAGAAAAGGAGGCATTAGCAGCGGCGCTAGCGTAACGATATTTCAGGAGTTATTTGGAGGATCGCCAATTTAAACTTTTCAAACACAATAAAGCTTTCACATGCCTTGCGAGCCTTACACAATGAAGGGACGAGTCGCAAGGTAGATTAGCGCAATTCAGCAGTTCACTTGTGATGTTAGCCACGGGCCTGATGAAAGCTGCCAGATTCCGACACGTTGTCTTAATTACATAAACCACCAAGAAACAAATTTCAAGGGGCACAGCTCGCAAGTACATGGGACGTTACGATAGACTTAAAATTAATCGATGGACCAAGAGTATACGGCTCTATCGCGACGGTCCACACAGGAGGGGACATGATCGCCGTTGGCGGACACACTCGAAGATTCAAAAATATTTTACTTGGAAGAAACCCATGTGGAGACTTCCATGAAGACCTGTCATTACTCTAAGTAAGGATTGTTGGCAGGCTTGTTGATGATCGATAACTTCCCCAGTATAACAGCACTTTGTCCCATGTCATCCTGGTCCGTGTCTCGTATTTTTGCTGTTATACTTCTGCAGCTGTCATCATTGTTGGGTTACAAGTTCCGCCCAAAATGAAACCAGATGGTCATTCCATTATATTCAAATATCGTCTTCCAAGTCGTACATCTCGACTTCGCTGATATCGCAAAAAGGAAGGTGGGTGTCCACCGGACTCATTCTCTTGCAGTAGCGGTTGACCAGTGCATGCGTATGGCTGCTGCCAAACCGGCACAGAAGATGCAAACAGTCTCACTGCGTTAGTGGAAAGAGAGACATTTATACACACCAAGGTGATTTTGTCTGATATTGGACCTGCATTCCGAAGAGAGAGGATCCGGCAGTGGGCAGCAAAAAAAAAGCAATCACTTTGTGATTCTCAACGCCATATCACACAGAGGCAAATGGCCTAGCCAAGCGGAAGATCCATATTACAGAACACGGGAACACGTTAGAGGAACACAAGGAGGTCTTGGAGGAACACAAGAAGGAGAAAGTACAATGAAGAAGTATTACCATCTGCGCCAGGCAGCTCACATGCCAAATATGCAGCCTCGAGACATGATGCTAGTGCGGAAAGTTCACGACAGTTAGAAGAATGCACTTGCGGCCCCTCAAGTCGTCCTGAAAACAGTAAAGCAGCAAAGTATACGGAAGCCCGCGCACATTGAAGGGCCAACACGCAAGACAGAACCTAGTGTCGTGCCATCCGCGCAAGGATAGCGATAACAGACCCGGGTATGCAATATCTCGATCAGCAGAGGAAGATGAAGTGAGAGCAAAATAGAGGAAGAAACCGATCGTATGTAAATATTAAAACAATGGAGCCAGTTTCGCATCCTTGTTTCACATCTGTCTGTATCCAAATGCGACCTCCACTGCGGATCCAAACCCCAACTTCGATCGGCAGGCATCAGTGCCGCACCTCGGCGACGCTACACAATGTTACCTGGCGGCAGTTTTGCTGTAGGGCCTGATGAAACGCTTTCACCTTTATGTAGTAGTGGGCTGAGCGCATGCGTGCAAGAGAAGAACAAAGTCGAAGAACACACTTGCCTTAATATCAGTGGGCGGAGGCATGAGCGCAAGAACTTGCGCTCGGAATTGATGCACATTGGGCATTTCATGTAACTGCACGCGCACTTATTTCATGATGATTTCATGATGATGATCATTTTCAACGGATACCGCAGCGCCTTCCGCCGGCTTAAACAACTACGCTGATTGATTTATGCCGTTTTAGGTCGCACAACCACGATATCATTGTGAGACGCCGTACTGAAGGTCCCGAAAATTTCAACCACCTGGGGTTTTTTAACGTGCACTGACATCGCACAGTACAGAGGCCTCAAGATTCCCCCTGCATCGAAAGGCAGCGGCCACGGCCGATATTCGATCAACTTTCAGATCTGAAGCCAATTGACGTAACCTCTACGCCACAGCCGAGAAGCCAAACAGCTACGCTGTTAAGACACTAAGCGTTTCGGAAGGGCGCTCCATGTTGCCAACAGCCATCACAACTGTCAAGCTCACCTTGCTATCACACCATACTACAATAGCGAGAAGCAGACATCATCAGCCTGTCTGCGCCCACTGCAGGGCAAAGGCCTCTCCCATGGATCTCCAGTTATCTCTATCCTGTGCTAATTGGGCCCAATTTATCCCCACAAACTTGCTGATCTCATCTGCCCACCTAACTTCCTGCCGCCCCCTGCCACGCTTGCCTTCTCTAGTAATCCATTCTGTTACCCTTAACGACCAACGGTTGTCTTGTCTTCGCATTACATGGCCCGCCCACGCCCATTTCTTTTTAATTTCTATTAATATGTCCTTAACACGCGCTTGTTCCCTCACCCACTCCGCTTTCTTCTTGTCCCTTAAGGTTACACCTACAAATTTCCGTTCAATAGCCCCCTGCGCCTTCCTCAATTTTAAGCTGAACCCTCTTAAATTGAGGACGACGCAGCGAGTTATGGAACGGAAAATGGTAGGTGGTAGGTAGGTGGTAGGTGGAAGCAGACATACCTTCGCTAATAACTGCCTCACGAAACGGCCTTTGCACTTCGATGGAACAGTGGGACGACATTCACCTTTGAAACAGCCGATTACCGTAACAGCCGCCACACAACGACTGCAACTAAAGCTCGCTTTGTCCAGTTTGGTGTTAAGCCAACTGTGACGAGTAAGGTCGAAGCCTTTATTCTTTATACAAAGTGCACGAGTGTCTGTATTCGGCGATAAATCTGCGGGAGGAGTAGGCGACGGTGGCCTGACAGATGGTTTACCTGCATGATAGTATGAGTGAAGCGGCGGCTACTTTCTTATCAACTGAACTAATTCGCTTTGTCGCCGTTGCACAGGGCATATTTATTTATTTATTTATTTATTTATTTACAAATACTGCTGTCTTGAAGATGAGATACAGCAGGAGTGGGTAAATCGGTTAGTAGGTGAAACAACATACAATCACCATAGGAAGCTGAGGTTTCCAGGCAGAAAGTAGCATCTATTGTCGCGACTGTACTTTGGAGAATGTACTTTGGTAGTCGAGAAAAACGAAGTAGGAGCACGAGCAAGGACCACCGGTCTTTCGGAAGAAGACGAAGTTTTGGAGTCTGCGCTTACTGTGGTTTTCTGGGCATACAGTTCCTTGGCCTTCCAAAAACAGTTGTAAATGTGGTGTTGTATCCGGAATCGCGACTTCAATCTCTATCATGCAGATTTCGCCTTTTGGGTGTAAATACATTTTTAAGAATTTATGAATCCCCATTAAGGCAGTCTGAAACTGTTTTTATTTCTCATTCGGCAATGTTTTTCGGTACTAATTGGCCACGGTTTCACACTCCGCAAGTTATATTTGTGCAACGATTACTCGACCCCTTAAACATGCGTCTATGCGATGTACGTCCGGTCATTGACAGAGCTTGTTCAGTTGAAATTGAATTCGATGACATTTTCCTGAATAATGCAAAATTACTTCCACATCGCATCTTGTATGGCATATTACAAGACCATCTTCAGAGAATCGGAACAAATGTCGTTATTGCCGCCGATGCATCATAGCGCGAGGAAAAGTCAGGTGTTAGAATTTTTAGCCCGAATCTTGATTGGTCTTATTCCGTGCGGCTTCCTGATTTCGTGCCTATTTTCGTCGCTGAATTTTTGGCAGTCGTACTTGCAGCAACTTAAATTCTTCGAGGGTAGGTGACACGCAAGTCTGTATGTCAAAGCTTGCAGTGAACACAGCCATTGCGCCAGCGTTTACACGCATCACAACTTAGAAAAACGCCCTTTAGGATATATGTCCCAATCCCCTACGTTGATTGAAGCAAATAAAGAAGTGAAGGGTGAAGACACAGCAGCAGGCGGGGCCGAAGGCGCCGCCTAAGTATAACAAGGATCATAAAACAAAGGTTGTGTTGTGAGGGGGCTGGGCGAGCATGGCGCCCTCGTATAGTTCCGCACGACGGATGCCAACACAAGAGAGCCTCGGTTGCGCGAAGAATTGAGACGAGCTTTGCAGCAACTTAGCCTATAAACCGCATTAGTGGCGTGTTGCGTATAAATCCAGTGTTCTGGTAATCAGGGTCATAATATGGGCTCCGCGCGGGTGAAGTGCGCCAGAAACATAAATTAAAACTGTGCGCCATGCCGTGTCGAATCTTGTTTTGTGTGGTCGCCGTGCGGGGGGCGAATCAATCAATCAATTTTATTTCAACATTCATACAATGTTGAGGACCATGAACAAAAAGCCAGCAAGGCTCGACGTGGTCCATGGCCCCAATTTTTCGAGGCAGAGACAAAACAACAAATGGAAAAAGCAGTTTAACGCAAAAATATAGAAATAATAGAATGGCCAAAACGCATAACTCTAAAAATACACAACCGTGAAAAAAAAACAGAAGAAAGAAACACAGAAGATGAACAGAAACATGGAAAAGTGTCATACTACATACACAATTTTTGGGGGATACAACATATTTGATTCGAGTGCTTATACAAAACTTATTTATAAGCGTAGTACAAAGAGGAAACCGAATTTTTATGGCAGAAAATACACAGCATTATGAGCACTACCACATAGGTGTTTGCACTGACAGACATGTTCATTCTATCATACAATATGAAATTTTATATTATGTTTTCCTTGTTTAAGTGATATGGTAGCCTGTAACGTAGCATCTGATAGGTATAATTTGTTCTAGACATCGGTAACTGCCATATTTCGGTGCTCCTTGTATTGGTTGTTTTATGTTTTGGCATTAAATTGGAAATACGTTTTAGGGTGTCGCTGTTTTTTTTAATACTGTTCTTGTAACTTCTTATTAATATATTTTCATAAACGTTGGGCATTGGTACCAGATTCAGTTTTTCGAATAGAGGACTGGTTGGCGTTAAGTAAGGGACATTTAAAATACAACGCACAGCTTTTTTCTGCATTCTATAGAGGGTATTGGTATTGGTAAGTGTTGTAGTGCCCCAGACGAGATGACAGTAATTTATGTATGATAGAAACAGGGATTTATACAAAAGAAGCTTAATACTTTCTGGAAGAAAAAAACGCAACTTGCATAGTACACCAGTCACCTGAGAGAGTTTACCCACCACCATTTCCACATGAGTATTCCATGATAAATGTTGCTCAAATATAACGCCAAGACATTTAAAGGAGGGTACAATTGGCAGAATGGAGTTATTTAGATGTAAACTCGTTCGAATATTTATGTTTCGATTTCTTGGCCTAAAAAGTACGGCCTTTGTTTTATTGACATTGATTTTTAACGAGTTTGCTGTGCTCCAAGATGATAATTTTGATAACACTTTGTTGGCTTTAATTATGACATCCTCAGCATCCTTCGCGGTTACAAGAATTGTAGTGTCGTCTGCATATATAACAAATTTTGCATCCTGATCAATACTCACTAAATCATTAATATATATACAAAAAAGCAAGGGCCCCAAAATGCTTCCCTGTGGCACTCCTGCAATAAGTGGTTTCAAATCGGACGTGTGTCTATTGATAACCACTTTCTGCATGCGATGCTGTAGGTACGATTTGATTAATTTCAGAAAAACACCCCGAAAGCCATAATAGTTCAATTTTTCTATAAGTGTGGTATGATTTATGCAGTCGAACGCCTTTGAGTAGTCCACAAAAATTCCTAGGGTACATAATTGACGTTCGAAGGATTCTAATATTATTTCTTTTTGTGTTAGAAGGGCAGTTTCTGTGGACTGACCTTTCGTAAAACCAAATTGCATATTTGTCATTAATTTATGCTTGCTTATAAAGGATGTAATACGGCTGTGAATTAATTTTTCCAGTGGTTTTGAAAAAATTGGTAAGACTGATATTGGTCTATAGTTAGTAAAAGCGTTTTTATCCCCGCCCTTATGCAACACTATAACTTTAGCAACCTGGAGGCTTTTTGGAAAAGTACCGCAAGATAAAACAAGATTGTAGATGTGTGTCAGGGCTGGAGTAATGGCATCTAATACGTACTTTGCAGGCCCGATTTCAAAGCCGTCAATATCACAACATTTACTATTTCTAATTGATAGAAATGTATCAATTATTTCTTTAGGTGTCGTAGGAGCCAAAAATGCAGAATCACTGGTTCGTGAACTTAAAAAATTCAAACAATTGGGATCGTGAGAACTCTTTACTAAACTGGTAAAATATTCATTGAAAGCTCCGGCTAATTTTTTTTCTGATATTACATTTCCATCAATCGTTATTTCCCTAATAGTCTCCTTACAGTCATCTCGGCCAAGAACAGAGTTAATACGCTTCCAAAGAATATCAGATTTTTTCGTGACGTCAACGTTAAATAAGTTTTGTAAGTATGTTCTTTTCTCACGACGTAAAAGATTGTTAACTTTGTTTCGTTGAACCTTAAATTGACGTAAGGTTTCTCCAGATCGCGTTGAAATAAAGTTATGAAATAAGCGATTTTTAATGCGTATTTCCTGTAAACATTGATTTGTCACCCAAGGCTTTCTACTCTTGCGGGCAGGTTTAAGAACCTTGTACCTAAAACATTTCTCATACGCAGCTTTAAATTTTTTATTAAAATATTCGTAGGCGGTTTCGGGGTCGGTAATAAGCAGTAAAGGTGTCCAATCAATGAGCAATATTTCATTACGAAACTTGTCTAAGCTGTGTGCATTTATGTCCCGTACAGTCAAAGGTAAACGATTCGCGGTTTCAAGAGACATGGCTTGCTTAAGGAAAAGAAAGATTGGGAGATGGTCGCTGATGTGAATGCCTACAACACCCGATGATAAATGTGTATTTTCAATATTAGTTATGAAGACGTCTATCAGGGTAGTTGAGTCAAGTGAAATACGAGTAGGATAACTTATTACATTTGCAAAACCATTGGATTCAAGAGTCCTACATAATTCTTCTCGTGGTTTCGAGGCCTTCAGGAAGTCAATGTTTATATCACCTCCCATAATGAGTTTGAAGCGGTTATCATTAATCCAGCTTAAGTAATCGTCCATAAAAGACAGAAAGCTAGGTATGCTCGCACCCGGAGGCCTATATAAAACACAATACACATTATCATTGCATTTCACCGAAAGCACTTCATAATCAAAAGTAGCAAAAGAAAATGACTCAATTATTTGGCAATGTAGCGTGTTTTTTGCCATTAACATAACGCCTCCTCCTCTTCGAGAAGGCCTGTTTACAAAAAATGTGTTAAAACCGGGCAACTTCAACACATCTGCGTCATTTTTAAACCAAGTTTCAGTTATCATCAGTATATCTGGAGTGAAACCGAAGGAGGCAGAAAGTGCAACGATTTGGTCTTCCTTGTTTCTAACTGATTGTGCGTTAATGTGGACAAAGGACAAAGAATTCTTGTTTCTTGCGTACAAGTTACCGACTTCGCAAGGCGAAAGATAAGCAGAATTGGAATTGTTCATCGATATGACGTCATCTACAGAAGCCATCATTTGGCTAGTCAATTTTATCGAGATCCGAGACAAAAGCTATGCGCAGTGCTCGGGAAGATTCAGTTTTTCTTGCGAAAATCTTGCCGTCCTTTGTCCACGCAAAACGCCAATTCTTTATTTTTCGTGATGGTCATGCCCAGTAGCTTTTTCAGTTCAAAACATAAATGCTCATTGATATATACTGGGGCAGACTGTGCGAAACCGATATCAGCAGTCGAAAACCTTTTCTTTCTGGCCTTTTCAAAAACTGCATCTCGTTTCGACCTGCTAGAAAACTGCACAAGAATGTTTGATTGCGTTGAGACTTTTGTTGGAATCCTATGACATATCTCAATATCACTCTGTACAATAGGTTCACCGAGAGCATCACCAATGTTTTGCAGTATTTTCGGGATACTTTCATCCTGTGAAACTGGAATACCTTTGATTTCTAGGTTCCTGTTTCGCGAGTACTGCTCCAGTTGTACTATCCTTAGTTCGTTTGCTTGCACCTGTTTCTTAAGGAGCGTGCACTCGGACACAAGGCAAGCATTCTGAGTCTTAACATCTGTATTCTCTTTCTGAATGGCCTTCATAGTAGCATTCATTTCTTCGAAACGTTTGGTAAACATTTCCATACTAGCTTTCAGTTCTCTATTTTCCTTTCTGAATTCCCTTTCCAAAGACGCGCGCATGTCGCGAATTTCCTGCTTCATTTCTTTCAACATTTTCTGCATCTCAGGATCAGGCGTCATGTTAGAATACAAAAAACAAGGCAAGAAGAATAAGGCAAAAAGGCAAGAACAATGAGGCAAGATGTGGCAGCGGCAACAGCAATAGTGAAATCAGTGTTAAAAGTAAATACTGGTGCGATTTCTAACCTGTAAGAGCAGAAAGCGACACACAAACTTGAGCCGCGTGTTCCCACCGCTGCCGCCGCTGCCCAAATGAAGCCTCAAGGTGCCAGCATCGCCTTTTTATCCGGTCAGGTGGTAGTCGGCGTGACGGCAGCTGACGATCGTGCCACGATACGCAGGGGGTGGATGCGTCTTGTCCAGCTTCGTCACGGCCGCAGAACCGTTGCCGACACGTGCCACGATACGCAGGGGGTGGAATGCGTCTTGTCCAGTTTCGTCACGGTCGCAGAACCGTTGTCGACACGGGCGCAGGCTTCTGTAAGAGCAGAAAGCGACACACAAACTTGAGCCGCGTGTTCCCACCGCTGCCGCCGCTGCCCAAATGAAGCCTCAAGGTGCCAGCATCGCCTTTTATCCGGTCAGGTGGTAGTCGGCGTGACGGCAGCTGACGATCGTGCCACGATACGCAGGGGGTGGATGCGTCTTGTCCAGCTTCGTCAGCGGCCGCAGAACCGTTGCCGACACGTGCCACGATACGCAGGGGGTGGAATGCGTCTTGTCCAGTTTCGTCACGGTCGCAGAACCGTTGTCGACACGGGCGCAGACTTCTGTAAGAGCAGAAAGCGACACACAAACTTGAGCCGCGTGTTCCCACCGCTGCCGCCGCTGCCCAAATGAAGCCTCAAGGTGCCAGCATCGCCTTTTTATCCGGTCAGGTGGTAGTCGGCGTGACGGCAGCTGACGATCGTGCCACGATACGCAGGGGGTGGAATGCGTCTTGTCCAGTTTCGTCACGGTCGCAGAACCGTTGCCGACACGTGCCACGATACGCAGGGGGTGGAATGCGTCTTGTCCAGTTTCGTCACGGTCGCAGAACCGTTGTCGACACGGGCGCAGGCTTCTGTAAGAGCAGAAAGCGACACACAAACTTGAGCCGCGTGTTCCCACCGCTGCCGCCGCTGCCCAAATGAAGCCTCAAGGTGCCAGCATCCGCCTTTTTATCCGGTCAGGTGGTAGTCGGCGTGACGGCAGCTGGACTGGCAATGTAGCGTGTTTTTTTGCCATTAACATAACGCCTCCTCCTCTTCGAGAAGGCCTGTTTACAAAAAATTGTTTAAAACCGGGCAACTTCAACACCTCTTCGTCATTTTAACCCCAGTTTCAGTTATCATCTATATCTGGAGTGAAACCGAAGGAGGCAGAAAGTGCAACGATTTGGTCTTCCTTGTTTCTAACTGATTGTGCGTTAATGTGGACAAAGGACAAAGAATCTTGTTTCTTGCGTACAAGTTACCGACTTCGCAAGGCGAAAGATAAGCAGAATTGGAATTGTTCATCGATATGACGTCATCTACAGAAGCCATCATTTGGCTAGTCAATTTATCGAGATCCGAGACAAAAGCTATGCGCAGTGCTCGGGAAGATTCAGTTTTTCTTGCGAAAATCTTGCCGTCCTTTGTCCACGCAAAACGCCAGTTCTTTTCTTTCTTTTTCGTGATGGTCATGCCCAGTAGCTTTTCAGTTCAAAACATAAATGCTCATTGATATACCTGGGGCAGACTGTGCGAAACCGATATCAGCAGTCGAAAACCTTTTCTTCTGGCCTTTTTCAAAACTGCATCTCGTTTCGACCTGCTAGAAAACTGCACAAGAATGTTTGATTGCGTTGAGACTTTTGTTGGAATCCTATGACCATATCTCAATATCACTCTGTACAATAGGTTCACCGAGAGCATCACCAATGTTTTGCAGTATATTTCGGGATACTTTCATCCTGTGAAACTGGAATACCTTTGATTTCTAGGTTCCTGTTTCGCGAGTACTGCTCCAGTTGTACTATCCTTAGTTCGTTTGCTTGCACCTGTTTCTTAGGAGCGTGCACTCGGACACAAGGCAAGCATTCTGAGTCTTAACATCTGTATTCTCTTTCTGAATGGCCTTCATAGTAGCATTCATTTCTTCGAAACGTTTGGTAAACATTCCATACTAGCTTTCAGTTCTCTATTTTCCTTTCTGAATTCCCTTTCCAAAGACGCGCGCATGTCGCGAATTTCCTGCTTCATTTCTTTCAACATTTTCTGCATCTCAGGATCAGGCGTCATGTGTAGAATACAAGTTAGAAAAGCGGCAAGACAATGAGGCAAGATGTGGCAGCGGCAACAGCAATAGTGAAATCAGTGTTAAAAGTAAATACTGGTGCGATTTCTAACCTGTAAGAGCAGAAAGCGACACACAAACTTGAGCCGCGTGTTCCCACCGCTGCCGCCGCTGCCAAATGAAGCCTCAAGGTGCCAGCATCGCCTTTTTATCCGTCAGGTGGTAGTCGGCGTGACGGCAGCTGACGATCGTGCCACGATACGCAGGGGGTGGAATGCGTCTTGTCCAGTTTCGTCACGGTCGCAGAACCGTTGCCGACACGTGCCACGATACGCAGGGGGTGGAATGCGTCTTGTCCAGTTTCGTCACGGTCGCAGAACCGTTGTCGACACGGGCGCAGGCTTCTGTAAGAGCAGAAAGCGACACACAACTTGAGCCGCGTGTTCCCACCGCTGCCGCCGCTGCCCAAATGAAGCCTCAAGGTGCCAGCATCGCCTTTTTATCCGGTCAGGTGGTAGTCGGCGTGACGGCAGCTGACGATCGTGCCACGATACGCAGGGGGTGGATGCGTCTTGTCCAGCTTCGTCACGGCCGCAGAACCGTTGCCGACACGTGCCACGATACGCAGGGGGTGGAATGCGTCTTGTCCAGTTTCGTCACGGTCGCAGAACCGTTGTCGACACGGGCGCAGGCTTCTGTAAGAGCAGAAAGCGACACACAAACTTGAGCCGCGTGTTCCCACCGCTGCCGCCGCTGCCCAAATGAAGCCTCAAGGTGCCAGCATCGCCTTTTTATCCGGTCAGGTGGTAGTCGGCGTGACGGCAGCTGACGATCGTGCCACGATACGCAGGGGGTGGATGCGTCTTGTCCAGCTTCGTCACGGCCGCAGAACCGTTGCCGACACGTGCCACGATACGCAGGGGGTGGAATGCGTCTTGTCCAGTTTCGTCACGGTCGCAGAACCGTTGTCGACACGGGCGCAGGCTTCTGTAAGAGCAGAAAGCGACACACAAACTTGAGCCGCGTGTTCCCACCGCTGCCGCCGCTGCCCAAAAAAAATCGTGCTTGACAGCGTATGTGGCATGCGGCGAAGAAGGCGATTTGTGCGGGAAGTGCACCAAGTGACCTTTGTAAATTATAGAGGCGACAACAACAACCTTTGGCATAGGCAGTGCGCGAGGGTCGGCGTTCCAGGACAGTCGTCTCCTTTCACTTGGCTTACGTGCCATGGGAGAAACCGTCGCCCTACGTACTGACGCCTCAACTTGAATGCACTCCCGCCTGCTCGGTCGTTCGACTCGGAGACTGGCCCGGAGATCGAGCGGAGGGTTTACGAGCCTTGATGTTGTGGCCAGACGGGAGCAATCAAGCCGTCGCCCACCGAATATGTAGAGTCCATGTGCGACGATCAAGCGCGCTCACCGGCGCACAGAGTTTCGGGATCCTCCACTCGGTAAACAAACACGTGAGTTCGATGCAACCAGGCGACGCGCCTTGCTGCGGCAACCACACACTGACCGGGTCTGCGCCGACGACAACTCTGCTATGTGCAGCTCGTCCAACGTGAACTATCGTGTAAGAACGTTTTGACTTTCACGCATATATGCTCGTTATGCGCCTGTAACCCTCTTAATCAGTATTAAGTCTCTGCGTGAGTCTAGAATAAGTCCTCTGTGTATGTGCACTTGCGTCCTGCCGTATTCTCCTTGTGGAGCGAAACATGAACCCGAGAAAACATCACAATCACTTAAACCATTTAGAGCGCTTTATTATTAAATTCGATGACCTGACTTACTAATATTTTGAAGTCTCTTGGTTGGTTCGTCTGCATATTTCATCTTGGTTGGTTGATCTGCATGTTCGGAAAAAGGCGTAATTCCATTTCCATTCCATACTGGACAAATACGCCATCTTCCATTCTCATTCCATTTCCCGAAGCGTAGTGGCTATTCGATTCCGGATAGCGAAAATCTGCAATGAATCCGGAATTAATCCGTTTCCCGAGTGGTAACTCGCAAGACTGCCTCAGGCAACTCCAAAACGTGATTTTATTGGCTTTTTATTTTCCAGCTTTATTTTCATCCCGCAACAATTTCATACCCAGGTGAATGGGGGAGCTGGTAAAGAAGCATCATCATCATCATCATCATCATCACCCTGTTTAGGTCCACTGCAGGACGAAGGCCTCTCCCAACGATTTCCACTCCACCCTATCCTGAGCGAGTTGGTTCCACTTTATGCCCGCAAACTTTTTAATTTCATCGCTCCATCTAACCTTTTGCCTGCCTCTGCTGCGTTTTCCCTCTCTTGGTATCCATTCCGTCGCTCTTACTCTCCATCTGTTATCTTTTCTCCTCATGACATGTCCTGCCCAGGTCCACTTCTTTCTTTTAATTCATATCATAATATCGGCTACTCCTGTCTGTTCTCTGATCCATTCCACTCGTTTTTTATCTCTTAGCGTTACCCCTATCATTTTTCTTTCCATTGCACGTTGCGCGCTCCTTAGTTTCATCTCTAGTTTTTTTCGTTATTCTCCATGTTTCTGCACCGTACGTTAGTACTGGAGAATGCAGTGATTGAATACTTTCGCTTTAGTGAGAGCGGTAAGTTTCCAGTCATGATTTCGTAATTCCTTCCGAATGCGCTCCAGCCCATCCTTATTCTACGGAGAATTTCTTTTTCATGGTTAGGAGTTCCTGTTATTAACTGTCCCAAGTATACATATTCGTTTACACATTGTAAGGGTTCATTGTCGATTTTAAATTCCTGTTCCTTAGCTAGGCTATTGAGCATAACTTTGGCCTTTTGCCTATTCATTTTTAACCCAATTTTAATACTTTCCTTGTTTAGGTCATCAATCATGTTTTGTAGTTCTTCTCCATCATTGCTAAAGAGTAAAATGTCGTCTGCAAATCTTAAATTGCTGAGATATTCTCCATCTATTCGAATTCCCTTGTCTTCCCAGTCTAGACGTTTAAAGATTTCCTCTAAACATGCAGTGAATAGCACCGGGGATATCGTATCTCCCTGTCTCACACCTCCCTCGATCAGGAATTCTCTGCTTTTCTCATGTAGGAGTAGTGTGGCTGTGCAATCTTTATATATGTTGTTTATGGTTTTCACTTATACACCAGGTACCCCTTGTCGTCGTAGAGCTTCTAGAACTGCTTGTATTTCTATGGAGTCAAATGCTTTCTCGTAGTCGATAAACGCCATATAAAGAGGTTTGTTATATTCGGCGTACTTCTCAATTACTAGGTTGATAGCGTGGCTGTGGTCCATTGTCGAGTAACCTTGCCTAAAACCAGCTTTTTCTCTCGGTTGGTTAATGTCGAGGATTTCTCTTATCCTTGTAGAAATTACTTTTGTAAATAGCTTGTATATTACTGGGAGTAGGCTAATTGGTCTGTAATTCTTTAACTGCTTATGTCACCTTTCTTGTGGATAAGGATTATATTAGCATTTTTCCAACTGCGCGGTACACTACATGTCTTGACACATTCGTGAAGAGCGATGCAAGTTTTTCAAGTACAACATCTCCTCCGTCTTTGATCAAGTCGGCTGTT
>JABSTT010001854.1:0-70122 GCA_013339685.2 Hyalomma asiaticum
GATCGCGGAGGCCACGGTGCTGCTTAGCTAGTATGTGAATTGATCAACAGATGGCGCGGAGGCGCTCGCTGCGTGCTCTAGTGTGATAGGAGAGCGCTAGATGGCGACACACAGTGTTTGTCACGTCTTCGATGATGTACTGGGCAAGATTCACGGACGATTCACGGTTTTTACCGATGAACATCCGGAGCTTCGCCCACTCAGCATCATTCGCTCCGTGGATATGCGTGGATTTTTTTTCGATCGGATCTAGCCTGAAGTTGGCAAAGACAAGGTTCGTACCCCTCGTGGTTGTCGGTTCTTTCCATTCATACGAAATGCATCGTAGATCGTATCGAGACATCATATACTGCACAAGCCAGTCGTTTTCCGCGATGTCTGCGTTGAAGTCTCCGACAAGTACGAAGGGGCTGTTCATGTACTTTGTTTCGTAATCGCGCATGGCTACATCGATTTACTTTTGTGCGTTGCCTCGGGAGAGATTCGGGGCGAAGTACACTGTCATAACGACGGTTCTGTCGGAAAGGTTTATTGCAGCGTGTTCGCCGTTGTGAGATTGGCTCGTTATTGGTAAGTAGAGATTCACCGCGGTCTGTGGCAATTTCACGTGGATCCCAACACCACCCGCCGATTGCTTTGCTTCTTTCTGTTGCAGACGACGGGGAAGAATCTCACGATGTGCAGCCTTCTTTTCGCGTTCCACGTTTCAGGTAAGTAACAACGTCTGCTTTCGTCAGTATGGCATTTCGTTCCACGTCGTCTGTGTGGGCATTGAGGTAGCGAGCGTTCAGCAAGAACAGGGTGCACTCTATCTCGGGATTTTTAAAGGCTGTGAGGACTCCGGTCGAGGAAATCACGTTGAACAACGCCTTCCGGGGTTGACCCGCCGCTTCCCGAGCATCTCGTCTCCGGGGGTAAAAGGTTGTCGTCGACGTTGGCGTTTTTTCGGTGCTTCCCGCGCCCCCTCCCCCGGAGAGGCAGCTTGTTCTCGGGGTGGGCGTTGCCTTTCGCGGGCACGTTCACGTTCGTTTGCACCCATGGCAGAAGGAGAATATGTGGTCTGGAACGCGCTTATATAGGATGGGTGGATGGATGTTTGGAGCGTCCCCTTTATAACGGGGCGGCAGCCCGCGAGCCATCAAGCTCTGCCTTTATTTTTTCCTCTACAAACCTTTATTTTCCCGAACGACACATATTTTCAGAAATAATTTTTCTCCTCGCCTACCTATTTTATCTGTTATCGTTCCGCTCTGAAGTAATAATCTTACCCGAACTACTATGCGTTTCCATTTGCTCCATCCCTTTGCGCCACCAATACTCTAAGCGCCTTTTATTCACCTCTATCGCCGACCTGTTCACCTTTCCCGTGCTATCCCTGAAACCCATGGCCTCCTGCAGGGTAGTGTCCACAGCTACACCTGGGTGGACATCTGTGCATTCAATTAAGATATGACCTATCGTTTCCCTAGCTTTTCCACAGCACGTACACGTAGCCCTTTCTTTATTGGATTTCGCGCTGTAACTTCGGGTTCTCAGGCAACCCGACCTTGCTTCAAACAGCAAAGTGCTTCCCTTTGAATTATCGTAAAATTTTTCTCTCTTGATTTCGTCTTTCCTTTTCTGTAGTTGTTCAACGCCGGTTTCTTCTCCATTCTTGTTATCCAATCCGAGTTCTCCGCCGCTCTGACCATGCTCTTAACGCTCTTTTTTGTCCCATCCGTTTCGTTACTGGCTCTGTACTTACTGGTAAGCCTCCTAGTTCTCTTCCTGCATTGTGAGTCGACATTCTTCCTACACAAATATCTGAATACGCTCGCTCCTCATCTACCTTCTTTGATATTCCTTAATCTCTGTTCGTACCTAATTTTACTCTGAGCTTTCCTTCCCTCAAAGTCAGACCATCCCATGTCCCCCTTAACCGCTTCATTTGTGGTCTTCCCATGGTCACCCAATTCAAGACATCTGACCGTCCTCTGAGTCATACCGAGCCTTGATTGTACCTCTGACCTCATGCACACCTCTGAGTTTCCGAATGTAAGTCCTGGCACCCTTACACCTTTCCAGAAACCGCGAATCACCTCGTATCTGTTGTAACCCCACAGCGCTCAATGTTTCATTATTGCGGAATTCCTCTCTCTTTTGACACTCATAGCTTTTTCTTTTATTTCCATGTGTCCATTCCTATCATTTATCCATATCCTGATGTATTTGTACTCTCGTACGCTGGGTACCTCCTCGCCCTGTATTAATATGGTCTGGTCATTGCTGTCTTTGAATATCATCAGACTGCATTTTGTCACGCTAAATTTTAGTCCTAAATCTTTACTTTCCCGACCACATATATCAACCAGACCCTGCAAATCTCTTCGGCTGTCTGCGAATAGCACAATATCGTCTGCATAAAACAACCCAGAGAGCTCTTATTTTACCACTCTGCATATACGCATATGCACTGCAGCGCCCTCTCGTGTATTTTCACTGCAGCGTACATTGTGCTGTCATGCCGCTTAAATGCCGGTTTCGGCTTCGATCTCACATGATGCTGTGCCTGGGTATCGTACTGGGTTTTGGGAACTGGGTTCCTCAACATATAGCCTACATATACACTGTCTCGGTACACGGCCTCCAGGATGGGCCCACACCCACAGACTCATGTTGTTGTGTATTAATTTGCGTCGGTCCAGAACAAGCAGTATTGTTAAGGACCCCCGTGCCGTGACGGACGGACAACGTCGACGGACAAGCCTCGCCCCAAGGTGCTTCGTCCGTCAAAAACGTGGAAGTTTGCGCCATCACGAAAGCTTAAAGGGCCCATGACAGCAATTTTTTTGTTGGAGAGTTTTATGTTCTAATGAGTAGAACAGTGTCTTGTAATCACGGCATGGAGTGGCAAATTCTCCAGCGTGAAGTCTAATTAGTCACAGCATCGTTAATTTTGTTCAGTTTTAATGAAGCTTCGAAACGCGTGCCAAAAACTGCAAGAAACTAGCGCCGCGGGGCTAGCGCGGCGGCTGTCGGAAGTGAGCGCATGCACTGATCACTTGAGCTCAAGATTCGGTGACGTTGCGGGGAGCGCGAGCGCCAGACCAGCTCGCCACACTCGCTTTGCATCATAGCGTGTGTACAATGTACGCTTGAGCGACCAACACGGAGAGGAAGCAGAAAAATACGGCTTTTGGCGTGGCCTCCGCGATCGGCTGCGAGAGCCGGTCTTGGAGGCTACGCTCGGAGGCCATAGCGCGGCACGCCCGTGTCTCTCTGTGACGTCACGATATCAACTTACAAAAGTGAAACGTCACAGATGGCCCACTAACTACGTCACACTAGTGGCGATGTCGCGAGGTGCTGCAAGCTCGGATGAGCATTCCCGCTTACTTGAAACCATATTAAAATTACTTAGAGGCGACGTTCGCCGCTAATACTTGGTCAAGATTGCCTTCGTATGCAGGAAAACCAATTAACGCAAGCATCTCGCGTTTGAAATTTTGGTGTCATGGGACCTTTAAGGCACACCGAAACTGGCCGATCCTCATCTTTAGCAGTCATGCGATAGCACGGTCAACCTGTTGTAAATGCTGTGTCAAACCGCCACCTTATGTGCGCGCTGTCATTGCGCATGTACCAAGCTCCTTTCCCTTGCTTTATATCACATCTTTCCCCTTTTCACTTTGCTATATGTATGCGTACAATAAACGCTGTTTGGTTGTTCTCGGCTGACACAGAACCATCAACGTCTCCGTCTTTTCGTGATGGCGGCTAGGCTGCCGCCGCAATGCTACACGACCAACATTCAATCTAGATGAAAGACTAAGTCATTCATGGCAATTCCCAAGTTTTATTGATTATTTATTTATTACAATACGGCCATCGATCGGCTATCGCATAGTATCAGCATGCTCCAGCAGTTACCTAGGCAACACCGAGTCATTCCGTAGAATTGCAAAAATTTACTGTCAGTATTTATTGAGTGGCTATCGATCGACTTTCGCATGGTATAGACGTGCACCAGGGCTGCTTAGACACTTCCAAGTTCTTCCTAGCATTTTCTAGAATTTATCAATTATTGATCGAATATCAATTACCTATGCATTGGCTATCATAGGTATGGATATACCTCTAGACTACCCGCGGCGCAACCGACTCATTCCTAGCAGTTGCCTAAATTCTTGATAGATTATAAATTTCCTATTGATCAGCTCTCGTAGGGTAATTACATGATAACGACATGCTCCAGGGCTAACCAATGCACCGCCCAGTCATTCGCGGCATTTTCAAAGATTTATCGGTCGTTGATTGATTATTGATTAAATATCACATGGCATCTACATACTCCTGGGATAACTTAAGCACAGCCAAGCCATTCGAGCCTTTTTCCCATGGTTATCAACTCTTTATCGATTAGCAATCAGCTATTGATCCGCTATTAATTGGCTATCAAGTAGCTAACATTTAGCTGACACGTCATATATAAATGCTCTACGACTAACCTAGGCACTGCCAAGCCATTCGCAGCATTGTTTCAATATTTATCGATTCTTCATCGATTCTCGATTTGCAAAAGATAGGCTGCCACGCGCTATCGATTACCAGGTTTAACTTGTCTAGTATCTTAACAGCAATTGCTTGGTTGCACAACCTCTCGGCGCGTTCATGAAACGGCATGGAGTATTCTGCAACGACTGCCGTTTCTCCTCCAATTTTAGCAGCTTCACTGTTAAAAATGGCATATTCCACGTGTAATATTTGTTAAAAATGGCATATTCCACGCGTCATATTATTTGTCCTGAATGAACTTCTAATAAAGGAGTCCACCTGGCTCTCCTTGCTTTTGTCGAGCCAGTGGTACGGAAGGCGATACGTAACCTTGCTCATAGGAAGACCTGAAAAAGCCTTGGGTTAACTTCTCCTTCATCCCTTTTTTGTGATGAGGGATCCGCCGAATTATGCTGACCATCTGCTTAACTGTAGTCTTTAAGGTAGTTATGGGTTATGGTGTGACTGGCTTTGCCATCACTTTAGACCCCAGCATCTTTCTGAGGAGCTGGTCGATGTACCTCCAAGGGGCCGCAGGCAGACCTCGGACTCACCAGTGCAGAAAATACGTACCACGACTATCACGCTGAACGTGCAGCGAGAGTCAAGTGGCTCCGAAAACGCTTCGGGTCAGTGCCTAACATTGTGTATATCGACGCGGCCAGTTACGACGAGCTCAAGCACGTAATTGTGGTTGTTGAGAACAACACAAGGCTGCTTACGTGCACCTCGTTACGTACGACCTCGCTCACAAAGGCTGAGGGAACAGCCGTAACCGTAGCATTGAGGTTTCATGAGCGCAGGGGAGAGCCATCAGTTATTCTATCCGGCTCCCAAGAGTCATGCCGGCTCTTTTTAACAGGCCGCCTTCCTGCCACGGCACGTAGGCTGCTTGGAGCCAAACACAGTCGTCACCATCGCTTACTCTGGTGCCCGGGACATCCATGGCTCGATGGCAACGAAAGGACGAAGGAGGACGCTCCAGCTCGCGCGTTCTGCAATCGAGTGCAGTATCCCTAAATTATTGGCCGCAGTCAAATTCCTGTTCACCAGCGTTTTACGCGACATAAAAAAGGGGGAACGCCTCATAAATCCTTCACCGTGGAAGATGCCGCCTACCTTCGAGAAATGCACACAGACGTTTCCCCCGCATCCACTCAAGCAACACACAATATATCCGCTACTATACCCGGCCGTATGTCCGTGGTGCGGCGGTAGGCCGGCTCCCTACTACGTCTGGCGGGTTTGCGCGAACAAACCAAGGGACTTAGTCTATTCTCTCGGTAGCACTTCACTGCCTATTACGAACCAGTGAGAGGCACAACTCGCCAGTTCGGACCAGGAGATACAACTATAGCACTCCTGGGTCAAGTACAGCGGGCAGCCAAGGCCAGCGGAGCCCAGGACGTAGGGCCCTAACAATAGAAGCTCCAAGACCACCTTCCCCCTTTCCTTCCACTAAAGTTCTCTTCCTCTCAATGGAATTATTCATGCACATTGCACACCAAATTAAGCATTCTGTTTAAAAGCTGCCATTCATTTGCATTCGTGTGGAAAACAGTACCACTGGGAATTATTTTAGTATATCGAGCACTGGTAACAGAAGAACACCCATCTAAGAAATTATAGCATCTGGTTCCTTTAGACGTAATTTTGTGAACAGGGGAAAAAACGCGATATAAAGAAGGAAAATCGGGCCGCAAGTTATGAATAATTGCTTAAAACGCAATTTATTGCGCAGAAATGTTCACCTCCCCGTAGTAGGCAGTGATTTCTCCCTGGAAACTCCGCATAGCTCCATCGATGAGGACCGCACTTTAGACACATGGAATAATTTCATTGATCGCTAGTCCAGTGGTGCAGCAAAATCACGGAGGTTTTCGATTAAAAATGGTTGCCCGGTTATTCGATTCACCACTTGTAGGAATACGAAAACCGGATAACCGGACGGACCTGTTATTCGGTGGTTTATTCGGTTTATATTGTACGAATATTCGGATATTCGAATAACTGAAATATGCGTCTCTGCGCATAAATTAGTTATCCATAATTAACAATACGCGTAGACATCTTGCTGTTCACTGCAGCATGCGTAC
This sequence comes from Hyalomma asiaticum, assembly GCA_013339685.2. NCBI lineage: Eukaryota > Metazoa > Arthropoda > Arachnida > Ixodida > Ixodidae > Hyalomma > Hyalomma asiaticum. The sequence continues at coordinate 6,630 of JABSTT010001854.1, forward strand.
ATGTAAGCCACTCTTGCGACATGTCAAAATAGGGTGTCGATGCCGCGAGACCAGAGAAAGGCAGATACTTGAGGCGTACAATATAAAGAAAAAAGGTCTTGAATGTGTAAGTGACACTTCGATTTCCTTGTACAACAGTTACGTGAAATTTATTGATGACCATAGTTATGAAGTGTGCTGTGCCGCGCACCTCGTCGTGTCGCAACATATATCTACATGTGGTCTGCGCGAAATGAAATTCTGGTGAAAATCTGCGCACGTGTCTGTGTATATAGTAAGCGCATGTTTCTTTCTGTCCGCTTTGCAGTTTCTGAAGTGCTAATATGCTTAGAAAGCAATATATGCTCGTTACACGTGCCATCGCCTAGACTTAAGTACATAAGTACGTGAGCAATATTGTAACCAATCCCGAGCTGTGAGATACGGGATGCAATCGCCGAAAATAATTCCAAGAACCGACTTGTGAGTTCCCCGAAAAAGATCCCACGAAATCTTGGACATTTAAGTTTAGGTCCCTTCCGCGTACTAGAAAAAGGCCAGCAGTGGTTCAAAGACCGAGTCAGAGCCAAGGGTGATTAAACAAAACAAATATATTCCCATCAAACAGGCAGTTACACAAAACGTACACAAACACGGCTTTCACAAACTCAAACACAGATGGGTTACAACGTTACACGAAACCAACAAACACGAATAAGCTCATGCACTGCAACAAAGAACAAAACACAAGAGTCCTATTCACCAAGTTACTCGGGCGTCTTCTCTACTCGAAGCTTGCAGGTGGGCTAGTCAGCTGGCTCGTGGAACAGCGTCTGATCACGCACGACTTGTTTCTTCTTCTACTTGCTACTCTTCTCCCTTCTTCGCGGCCTGTGTCCGACTGCTTATATAGCCCTGGGAAGGCGCGCTGGAAAGTTCGGCGCGGCCCACGTGACTCAAAGCACAGACAAAGTTGAGAACCTTCTCGCCCATTCTAGGGCCTTCTTGGATGGGGCGGCGCCTCTTTCTCTCTCTGACTGCGCGAGGAGCGTCGGTGTGTACTCTCCGCCTCCTCTCTCTCCTTACGTCTGTCCCGCGCGCGCGCTCGCCGCGATAAGATTCTACAATATTCTCCCCACGCGGCGTGACCTTGGGTGCCTCCTCCGTGCGCGCCGCTTTTCTTGTTGTTTTGGGCCTTCTCTCTAGTTCGACGCCGGGTTTCTCGTCGAAATAGGCACTACTTTGTGACATCTCTAACTTGACGCCGGGTTATTCGACGATGTGGGCACTATTTTGTGACAAATAAACAAAAGCAATGTACATCGCATTAGTATATAAGCAATGGAGGACATAACTCAGAGCCGACTCCAGTCATTGGGTACTGCCATTCCAGCCGATTCCAGTCATTGGGTAGACTCTGTATTGGCACCAATTCTTCCAATGCTCAAGTTGTGTCGGCGTCAGTGGCGCTGGTAGGGTTAGATATCCGCACACAAACATAATCCTCCGTGTTAGAGCACTGCGCACGCATTTTTACTTCTCTTGCGCTCCGAAAGTTCAAGTGCAAGTCGAAAAACGGAGCACGAACACCATGTAATGCGTGGACGGATAACCAGTGATCAGTTAGCAAAACGGAATGGGTATCAAGTGCAATCTAGGACAACAGAATTTTTAGAGGAGTTGTGAATCCAAAACGTCGGAGGACTAAAATAAAAAGAGCGCTCAAAATTTAGAGCACTTCGGATATCATTCTGAGTGGTATCTATCCTTTAGTACACGTATAAGCTCATGATTATCGTGGCACGACTTCGACAATGTACTACGCCGATTTTTTAAAAATTGTATTTGTTAGAAGCTCGGTAGGTTTATCTGTCGTCCGCTGCTAACAGTAGAGCTTTCGAACAGAAAAAAAAGCGGACCCGCTCTTGCCCTGTACCCACTACGTACACTGCTTGATGATAGTATTATGCGATGGACAAGAAAGAAAGAAAGAAAGTGTGTCACAAAATAGATACCACTTCGACGAGCTGAGCCCGACATCGTATTAGAAACGCAGCTCCCAATCAGAGCGCGAGGGTGATCGTCTTCGTTATCATCATCATGTCAATTCAAGGTCGGAGAGCTCCTTGTGAAGCCCGCTCGTGCATGGAATGCTCTGCCCACACATTTGGCCTATTAGCAGTCAGGTTCCCGGGATCTTTAGCAGACATGGAAGCTTTCAGTGTCCAGGTCTACCAGTCAATCTTCCATGGCATCGACGGCGTTGATTCCACATTCTCGGCGTCATCTAGATTCGACAAGACATCTCTGTCGCTGTCGAGATGGCACCTTTCGAACATGCGCTGCGTGCCCTGCTACATTGCCACCCATGGCGGTCTCTTCGCTTACGCTTTTCCTGAGGCCAATCCGCGACGTGTGCTAAAGGTATGCATTTGCACCCGACGCTCTCGATCACCTGGAATGCTCTTTCAGATGGCCGAGCCCGACCAGCATTTCCTTTTGCAGAGGAGGATCGTGGAAGCAACATGGACTGCAGTCGCACAGATGGAGATGATAAAAACGATGAATTATATCGCTGTTTAGTGTTGAAACTCGATGCACTGCTCTGTATACGGTACATGGTTTCAGCTGGTCTTTGAAGAGCGTACACCAGAGGCGATAGTAGTGCTTGGGTTCTAGCTCGGGGCGGAATTTCCGTACGTTTGCTGTACTTGTGTTTCGCAGTTTTGTCGCTGAAAAATTCCAATCTCGGGACTGATAATCGAGCCGGCTCGTGTGCGCGTTTTACCAGGCTAGTAATTTGAATAGAATAAAAGTACACGTCTCAAAGTTCGAAAAAAGCCACCCATCATAGCCTAAATAGGTTCATAATGTGTTGGGAAACGAGTTTCACTACAGGATTTTTGATAAGCCTCTACTCTTTACAACGAAATAAACTGAAGTCAATTTCTCTCATGTATTTGAGCCTCTCGTAAGAAGTTAAATGCCTCTGTAGCAGAAGGACCGGAGTGATGTGGGAGAAAGGGAATCCGCCAAAGATACATAGTTTCGTGTGAAGTTTTTAAGGTGTTTCCTCAACCGTTTAACAACCTTCTTTCTAATGTAGTTTTTTCCGGTTCTGAAATACAGCTGTGAACTCGCTGTGGTGGCCATTAAGACGGTGGTCCCGTGGGAAGTTTGCGTCGTCGACCTTTATTTCTACACGTGTGCAAGTCCACAAAAACTCGTCTTCTGCTTTTGTGAGGTGAGTGTTTGCTTCCTGACCCCTGCGGAGAGCGGGAAGAAGAGCGCCGAAAGCTTAAGGACATTAATGACAACGTCATTGTTTTCGACGTTTTCGAGGCTACGTGAGATAGGTTGCCCCGCACCCGCTTCAAATATGCAGAGTATTCACGATTCTCTTGCATGTTTGGCGGTCAAGGCGTACATTTCACGAGAATATCTCCAGAGTCGCAGGTTTGAGCTGTCGAAGTATCACATCACCTCTAATAAGGCAATACTAAACTACTCTTAATCACTGCTTAGGTAAACATCAGTTCAATTGCATAAGGGTGGCATTGCTATAGGTCCACTTCAGCAACACCGCAGATAAGTTACCCTACGAAGTCGGTTGGCGTCTAATATAACACCAAGAAAATAAAGCTCCTGTATGGGTCAAAACGCTATTTTGCCAACTTTGTCAAAGTTTTGTCTGGCGTTCGCACTCTATTTTTTGGGCAGTATACTTATCATTTAGAACAAGCATGTATAATACTGGCGTTAACCATGAAACGAAAAAAGAAAACAGTGCTTATTTCTAAGCGGATGTGAGGTATGCTGTGGCTTTGAAAGTGTTCGGTTGAAGAGAATCAGTGTAAATTAAAAGAAAAAATAGGCAGGCGCCATCATCATGAAGGAGACCAATGAAGAAACCTTGCGCAGTAATGCCTCCAAGCAACAGTTTCCTATGAAATATTTTTTATGGAGTGGTTCAACATCTGTGCGTCTTCTTCGATGTGCCCTCATAGTAGCTCAAATAGAACAGCGTGATGTCATTCAGCAGGGGCTCAATGCACAAATTTTCTCTTTCGTAAGCATTTATTGTTACTGGCCAGTTTGCTTCTGTAATGGTATGTCCCATATCAGGATTGATTTAGAAGTTATCTTACCAAACCGTTAGCGTAAGATTTTGTGTGTGTGTGTGTGTGTGTGTGTGTGTGTGTGTGTGTGTGTGTGTGTGTGTGTGTGTGCGCGCGCGCGTGCGCGTGTGCGAGCGGGCCAGGAATTGCAGTGCTCGAGAAACCGTGTAATGTGCGGGATATCAAGAAAACACCAATAATAACAATTCCTAGGGTTTGCGTGTAATAAGCACAACGTGATTAAAAGCCACGCCGCAGAGGAGGGATCCAAAAATTTGGAACATCTGAATTTCCTTAACTTCCGCTGATAATGCACAGTACACGAGTCTCTCACATTTTCGGCCCCGCCACGGTGGTCTAGTGGCTATGGTACTCGGCTGCTGATCCGAAGGTCGCGGGATCGAATCCCGGCCGCGGCGGCTGCATTTCGATGGAGGCGAAATGTTGAGGCCCGTGTGCTGTGCCATGTCAGTGCACGTTAAAGAACCCCAGTTGGTCGAAATTTCCGGAGGCCTTCACTACGGCGTCTCTCATAATCAGAGCTGGGTTTGGGACGTTAAACCTCATAAATCAATCAAATCAATCTCGCATTTTCACCCCCATAGAAATGCGCCTGTCGCGGCGGCGATCGAACCACGTTTTTCGTGATGGGCTAGTCGGCGAAAAAAAAAGAAAAACTCTTGTTACGTACTACCGGCCATAGGCCGGCAGCGCTGACATGACAACCAGTCGAGGTGGCAGGGTAACAAGACTAGCTTTATTTTCAGCTCGGAAATATATAGGAGAGCAAGAGGAGAGAAATAAAAAAAGAGTTACAATGGCGCATGCGCCGAGGGGCGTCTTTTGGCCCGACTTATCCGCAACAAACTCTTTCAAAAGGAAACCGTTAGCTACGGCGGACGTCACAAAGTATGCAGACTTGCTATTCGATAGCAAGGTAATTAGCATGAACTAATTGACCTTTTATGTAATTAGTGGAATTTAGAGATTATTGTCAATGGCTATTTTGCGCCCACGAAGAAGATGTCATATCACCTGTTTAAAACAAAGAAAGGTTATTGCCTACATACCTGCAGCTCAAGAAATCGCGGGCTTTCTCCATGCGCAACATTCAAACTGAGCGCATGAGGGGCGCTGAAAGTCGCGTCCTAGTGCAACCTCAGCTGGCGACGCCCTGCGACGGATAGTGGCCGCCCATTCAAAATGCACAATGTGCTACTTTCCCTAGCTAGGACTCTCGACGTTCAGCGTTGGCAGCAGTCAGCGTTATCTTTTTGTTATTCGCTGGGTGCAACAAAGAGGTCACTTATTTCAAGCTACGCGGCCGAAGGTTTGAGTGCCCGGGCATTCGAGCTGGCCGCCGTAGTAATTTGAACAGGTTGCCAGCGTCTCTTCCACTGCACGCGAATTCCAGCGTTCCTTTGCTGCGAGTTTCGCTTGCATGCGGGAAATAAGAAAATGCCAGGTCTTCGCGGCCGCAGGGCTTCAGAGCGTAACTCTTTCTGTGCTTTAAAAGTGACATGGCATAAAATCTTGGCTGCAGCTTTGCCTTCGGCAATGAGTGTCACAGTTAGGTAGTAAGAAAATTTATTAGCAGTTTTAGGTAATTTGCTATGACATTCACATTTTTCTCCCGACTCTCGACGTCCGCCAAACCGGACATCTTCCTTCTGAGGATAAATTTTTTACGAAAACCCTGTGTTTACAAATTTCTTGAGGGCTTCGATATTTTGCGCTCTTGTATTTGCTGCGTCTGTCGCGGCAGGCACCGTACAATATATATGTAGGAGTGCTGCTTTCAACAGTAGTTATGAACTTAGAATATTTCACTTGTAAAACGGAACAGGCAGGCACTCAATCGTAATTGAACAAGGCAAGTTATTTTTTACAGAAGGTCCATACCGTGTGCGCTGCTAATGTTGGCGCTAATAACTTCTGCAGATTGATGAATTTCGACCTACTGCGCTCGGGAACCTAAACTGAACAATAAAAGAGAGCTGCGCTACCTTCGGCCTTGGCGACATATTTCTTCCTCTCGTGTTTGCAAGAGAGGATCGAGCGACGTTGTCAGGGGGCGTCGGCAATCTCCCTGGTTTCGTTGCTGCGCCTGATCACGCTTTCCAGAATAGTAGCTCGGAAAAACAAAGGGAACAACAACGTCAAACAAAGCTGTTCCCAAGGGCGAACGCACACGCACATACTCTCTCTCTCTCTCTCTCTCTCTCTCTATATATATATATATATATATATATATATATGTGTGTGTGTGTGTGTGTGTGTGTGTGTGTGTGTGTGTGTGTGTGTGTGTGTGTGTGTGTGTGTGTGTGTAGTCGTAACGTTTAAGGGCTCGTTTTTCTTTGTTAACCCCACGCAAAAAGATCCATCCGACAATAAAGCCAGGGGAGGCATACGGGACACCACTTGTTATTACTACTTCTAATTTTTTAACTGTACCGCAGTACTGAAGGTACTAATGGAAGGAACTTAAAGTGTGACATTTGTTTGTGTGACCTCCCGCATATTTTTATTTAAGGCGGTACGCAGAGACGATGTTCACTATTGCTAAAACATGTTCGTGGATGACAAGCTATGTCGTCGGAGTACGAACGGCTCTGTACAGGTGCTACCGCAATATGAAAGATGGCACGAAGTGCTGTGTGGATAATAAAGGAAGATTTAGATGCTGCGTGTTAGTTGCACATACGTTTACGTAGTATCAAGCCAAGCGTTCGCTAATATTGCTCCAAGCGTGACAACACCTACCATTCTTCCTGTTGAGAACACGAGGCTCTAGGCTTGCAATGAATGCCGGGAATGTCATGTATATGTATTTCATTGTTGCTCTACTTCATCCACGCAGTTTGAAGGAACCATTGGCTCGTGGAACGGAAGCCTGCGTGAACAACCTATTCCGGGACAAAGCGGAATGCACTACCATTCTGCCTTCCTTCATTTGCTGTGCTTTAAGCTACACTCCACGGGTGGAACAGCGCGACGCACTACCGTACTCGCTGAGGACACCGAGGTCCACCAACGGCAAGCTGGACGACGACACCCACGGTGCACCAACTTCAAGCAGCTGCATTTGGAGGATACACGCGAGGTGAGCGAAGCTCCTGTGCAGGATATTCACGCAAAGCTAAATTTCAGCGTCTGTACACAACATCCCAGAAAAAGCAAAGCCACATTGTATTCGTTCTTGAGTCCTATAGCATGTGAAGGCATATTCGAAGGCAGTGATGACAACCCCCTTAGCGTGGTTAATTTTCTGTAACATTCCGTACGGTACCCATCTACCACTTCACTTGGCACTCGATGTATGACAGCTGATTATTTTTTTAGACACTGTATTATCGCCAACCTTGTGAATGTGTTGTAAGAAAGGTGATAAGTAGGAAATCCGGGATCCATAATAATTCAACCAATGCGCGCGCTGACCACGACCGGATCGCATGAGTGAACTTTAGGAGCTGAACAGTCTGCCCTACTGGGAGGACATCTATACAAAGCCTTGCCACTAAAACAGAGTGGGCCCAAAGCAGCGGCTGTTTTGAGATATCAAGTGAAAACACAATGGAAAATCGTTGTTGTGCGATTTAGGTGTTCCACAAGCGTAAGGTGTTTCTAATGCCCCTAGCGCTAAAAACCACTTTTCGTTTTGTTGCTTTTGTTCTGCTCCACGTGTTTTGTGGTACCCTTTTGTTTTGAACTATTTGTCTGCATAAGCGGAGATCTTAATCGCAAAGATTAACATTAGACTGTTCATCAGACGAAAGCCCTCCGGATCGCTCTGCAACACAGGGAGCATTTGTGCTAGTCTTCATTAAGCATTCGCTGGTCATGAATAGCCCCGCCACCGTGGTCTAGTGGTTATGGCACTCAGCTGCTGATCCGAGGGTCGCGGGATCGAATCCCGGCCGTGGAGGCTGCATTTCGATGGAGGCGAAATATTGAGTCCCGTGTGCTGTGCGATGTCAGTGCACGTTAAAGAACCCCAGGTGGTCAAATTTTCCGGAGCATTCCACTACTACGTCTCTCATAATCGTAGCTGGTTTTGGCACGTAAAACCCTAGAAATCAATCATTTATTGAAAGATTAGACAATTAAAGTGCGTTCTATGGGCGGGAGCCCCAGATTTGTTTGACGAAACACTTACGGTCACACGCAACTAAACGAAAACAAAACTGGAACTTTTCTTAAGTGCGATATGGACTGAGGAAATGACTTTTATTGGAGCAACTCTGCATGCTTGGCTCCCCAAATATTCGGCAAATCCATAATATTCACTAATAACAGTAAACATATAAACACACAATAATATGCTCAGATCCCACGCACTGTTGGAATCGTTGTCATACGAAGCAGTCAGCGATTTACCTATGGGGAGTAGTGTGTGGCATTCAGCGAAATGTTACGAACAGGTTGAACGGCTCAGTGCAAAGTGCATGCACGGAATTTTCGACCGGGAGGAGTTATACACACGTCGCACCGTGACGGGGAGCGCTATGCTGAATTACGTATGGCCACCATTGCGTCCTCTTGAGCGAAACCGGAGAAACAGTACACTTGTTCTGCCATACCACTGCATGGCAGCTACATAGAGCACACAAAGCTGGAATGGCACAATTGATAAGCTAGAGGAATTGCCGATTTTTCTTAATACACATAACAGCGATACGATGCGACCAGTGTGAGTCATAAATTCGCTCTGGCACGTGCTCATCAGAGAGCCTGTGTGGCTTAATACTTTCAGTTGCCATGTCGACTGAGCACTGAAAGAACGATACTCTCGCACAGTGGAAACTTTCAAAGATGGCAAACAAGTGTGGCCGAAATCTAGCAGAAAGACATTTCCTTCCTCGCCACTAGTATGAATATCCCGCACGTGCGCACGCTACCTTGATGTTAGTTATAAAACAAAGTACAGCAATGGATATACACATGTGCATGAAACGGACTGAGGAAGTCGTGATATCAAGCGCAGCCAGGAGGGACTGCGGCCAGCATACCCCAGGCAAGCTAAAGATGGCGCTATAACAAGCACATTTTTCTGAACCTCTTTATGTACAGATGCTGGCGTGGTCCTGATAAATACCGAAATACTCCCTCCAACCTTGCACGCTAGTAAACAGCACGAAGTCTTGTATATATATATCGCGTTTATGCTGTCTTCATACAAATTTACGTGTTCGCTACATTATACGGGCGCTTCCTTCACCATTTTCTCTATACATTTGCAAGAAGGGACGACACTCCTCTGCGACTGTCATTCCAAGCAGCTCCGGACATGTTATTACGACTTTTTCTAAGAAGTGCATTGCTTTACAGAAACATGCTCTCCCTCTCAATAACATAGTGGCCTCCAAAAATACGGTTTTGTCTCGAGGAAAATCGCAAACACCACCATCCTGACCAATTCACAAATAATTTTTTCACATTTATTAAACAGAGGAACGTATTAAAATATATTTTAATATTGAAAAAGCTTTTATATGGTTTGCCACTTCGCCATTCTAGATAGATACATTAAAAATCCTACACTGTTGTTGCAAACTGGCGCCAGTTTAATTCCGCAGTTATTTCGAGTCATGCAAAACGTAAGTTTCGATCGATAGTTGCAGTTTGAAACTTAGTGAGGTAAACTGCGGAATGCAACAAGGATATGAATTTGGCCCAACATTTTTGCCCCTCTATCAACGACATTCGCCGTAAGCATTCAGCTTACGAATACGCACGTGATGGAGCACCAGCTTTGGCAGTTCACAGATAATCAACGATTAGATGTATCTAATTAGTTTATGCAAAACCGATTGATGCTAAACAAATCTGAAACAAAGTGCACAATACTTCATGCTCATAGAAAAACAAATGAATAAGTCATATGGTGAACCTTGCATGCTACATTATCTGTAGCATGCTGATTGCCATGCTACATTGTCTTGACAGTCTCGCATGCCAAGGGGTCGATTTAGACACATCTGAAATTTTTAAAGAAGATAGCGCTTGTAAAATAACTTTCTTATAGTTCTTCCACGCTTGCCTATGCCCGGTAATACTTTCCCTGTGACTTACATCTTGTTTTGTAATTCTTCCAATTGTTGCATGCAGAACATGTTTCCCATTGCTGCATGCAGAACGGCTCATTATCGCATTTCTCCCTCATGTCTGTGCCGAGCCTGAGCGCGGCATGACGTACGTCCGAGATTGCGTCACGGCAATCTCAGACCACACCCCGATCATGCTTAGGCTTAGCTGCGGCAGCGAGCATGAGGGTACTGCGGCAGCATGAAGAAATGCAGCATTGCGAGTAAATGATGTTACCGCCGCTTGCATGCGGCTATGCCCGGCAATGTGCGGCAGTTTTGCCGAGACGCGGGAGTTATGAATTGGTGCGCCAAACGCCTTCGAGATACCGCGGATTAAGCGAAGCGAGAAAGCCACAGCGCAGCCGTTCGAGGGACTGCAGGGGTCCAAAGTTGGCAGTGCGTTTATTATGCGAGTGAGTTCATTACGTCAGTACGGCATTTGTATTTATGAATGTGAGAAGGTTGATTACTCAGGAATTTTCTTTTGTGGCTGCGCTTTACAATCGATGTTTCACTGTTTCTTTTTTGGTCGCGGGAAACGGGTGCCCGTTACTATCGAGGGTGCGGTAGAATCGAGTAAATATGTAAATCTCCCGGATTCCATTTCTCCAAACTTGGCAGGTATGGTTTCAGTACTTGCGGTTTCCGAAGCCTTCCGACTACCGGCGTTATTCCGTGTACCGGGAGCCATATTGAGGCATAAAAGTTTCATTGTTCTACCAGCTCAGGTCAGTTATATTTTTTCGATTTCATGACAACGAAATTTTCTCTACAAAAAATTTTTTTCTACGCACCGTCAATTTTGTTGTAGCGAGAGTCGACTGTAGTGTGTATTGCGTGTTGTCAGAGTGATTTAATAAACGCAGCATATGTTATAGTAGTACTGGGTTTGCTTTCGTTCAACTTTGCTCGATACTGCAGGAATACTTCAATGAATGACACTCGTGATATGCACTTCAGCGCATTGTAGTCTGCATTTCTCTTCGATAAAACAGGTGCCTATGATATGCACAAACGAGACTGTCAATGAGTCATTCTAACATAAGCTACCATTTAGTCACCACGGAGCTGTCAAGTTTCGCGGTTAGCGCGTTTTGATTGTTCACTTACTCATGCATTTTGCAACGAAACATTCATCCTACTCTAAAGACTTCGCTGGATCCCGCACGATTCGCCATAGGCAATTTCCTCGCTGACTGCTCCACATGACAGCAGTTCCCATAATATGCACGGGACCTGCAGGATGTTTTCACTAAGAGCTCTTATAGTCTAAAATTTGCAAAATAAGCCGAAAAGCTTTCAGGTAGTTGAATAATTTGCATATTTTTTCTGACAAATGAAATTTTTTTCACAAGACTAAGTTCAGAAACTTTGTTCTGGGCCCAGTGCGCATAATAAAGATCCATGCCTAACGTAAACGTAAAGGAGTACTGACACGAATTTTTGACATTCTCGTATTGTTGCTGTCAATGAAGGCACTGGTGTGGAAAACCCCCAAAAGAGTATCGTGCTGCTTCGCAGCACAATGAATATGTTTTAGCACGGATCCCTTAAAAGCCCACTTTCGGTTTCGATTTCGAGGGGGCGAATTCCTAGTGACTTATCAAGATAGACGGACGTACGTCTAAGTCACCCAACAATTCGTTATAGCGTCGCTGCAACTTTGTCGTCTGTGGTCCACTTACACGTGAGGCGCGCAATCGACGACAATTTCATGGTCGTCCAGCGACTCTGACAGTGATTTCGGCAATTTTTAAGACACCGTCATTGTAGTGTCCATTGTGCTGGGGCTGGCTTGCAGTGCTGGGCGACTAAAACTTTAAAACCAAACTAAAATATTTTGTACGTATTTTCTGGCTTCCGCGTCTGGCTAGAAAACAAAAACGGCTAAAAAACAAAAAATGTATATTTTGCGCCGCCGCATAATCATGTCAGTACTCCTTTAATGAAAATTGGAAATGTTGATGAAGGCCAGCTGTTTGTTCTTATTTATATCTACAGAGAATTTCCATGCATGTATTTTTGTTTCAGTGTACTAGTATCATAAGATGTCACCCTTGTAGGTAGCATTTGAAGCAGTGCAATGGGATTAATATCTTTTCATGTTTTAAGATGGAGTGGTTTGGTTGACTGTTTTGTTAAAACTGACCATGTTATCCGATTGAGTTTTGTGCAGTGGAGAGCTTGAGCCTGGAAGGGCATTGCTGAAGAACCGTTTAGCTGCCGCTAGACGAATAACTCTGTCGGTAAGTGCTATGAGTCTTTTTTCGTGTAGTATATGTTGCAGTTGAGCAAACTGCGCAGTGCAGTGTTGCCAGAACTATATTTGGCAACATAGTGCTGCTTTTACTTAGCCTATGTGAGGTCCCGAACTGCATTACGCAACTATAGAAAGTGACGTGGATGGTCAGGGGCGATCCAAGATGTTCTCTTAGGTGCCCAGCTTGTCCAGTAGGCACTTTTCTGCAGTTCCTGGGACAGCCTTGGATAATCCCCATGAAGAAACAATTAAATTCCCTGGCATCTTGCTGCTTTAGGTGCACAGTTGTGCCGTTCTGCTTGTTGTGCCGCTGTCAAGTGATGCATAAAGCCACAAGCACATCATGCCTGCCAGTATATTTTCACAGGCTTTGTGCAGTGTTGTGTATGTCTGGCAGAACCCTCAGCTTCTGTTTTTACTGCATGACCTCAAGCCTTGATAGACTTCCATGAAGTGGTTAAAAGCAGTGTTTAACCAGGTTGCAGCCTCACGTGAGAGCAGCAAGCAGAATTATCAGCTTTCATGAGCCAATATGATGTCGCTGGAGCAAACTGAAGATGGTCAATGTCAGAGCCCTTTGTACAGTGTTACAATGAGCGAAGTCAAAAGAAAGCAAACTATTTTAAGTACAGGGGCTGTACATCCCCATGTACTGTTTTGAGAAACATGAAAAGAAACACAGAGTGCATCTTTGAAGGAATGTTTTTCTGTGACTAGCAAATATGACATTGATGTAATAATTTTCATAAGGCCTCTTTCCACTTGCACATCTATCTAGTGTTACGAACCTGTGGCATACCGGCGAGGAGGGGGCATTCCCCTCTTTCCCCCATCCCCTTGCTACTTTTGTCAGATCTCCACCGTCATTTTTACTGCAAGGTCTCTGGTGACATCATTGCTACTCAGGAGATGGCTTTCAGATTTATCGCTTGGTGAGACAGACACATGCAGCTCATAACATGCGTGTAATGAGTTTCATGTTATGACCTGTCATTTATGTTCGTCATGCAGTCATGTTGTGCCATACCAATTTTCGTATATATCCCATTAACGAAACAGCCAGGAGAGCACCAAGACCGTGGCATGTAAATCATGCCGCTCATGACATGTATGTCAGGATTTTGATGTTATGACCTGTCATTTATGTTCATCATACAGTCATGTTGCGCTATACAAATTGCCGTATACATCTCATTAACGAAACGGCCAGGAGAGCACAAAGTCGTAGGCGGCTAGATAGATAGATAGATAGATAGATAGATAGATAGATAGATAGATAGATAGATAGATAGATAGATAGATAGATAGATAGATAGATAGATAGATAGATAGATACGCTCAAAGTCGCCGAAGTTCCGCTAAGAAATGCTTCGCATTTCATATTCCAACGGGATCGAGTAAAGTTCGACAAACACACGCCGAGTGATAGTAGAACATATGTATAGTTTATTACGTTGTTACGATAGCCCACATTGGATGAGCACTTCGAATGTGCGCAGGCGCATTCACAACTGCTTGCGTATTAGGTTTCTTTACTATATTGAAGACAATAGCCTTTCTCGACATACTTGAACGCAGAAATTTTGGTCTGTCTGTTTGTCTGTCACACGATTCAGCCCCCCCCCCGGCCAAAGTTTAAGCACATGCCTAACGCCCAGCCATCTTGAAGTGGTAGCTGCGTTCATACTTGCGGACATTGTCGATCAAAAAGCAAATATTACTTATATCTGGGGCGCAACGTCAATACGTAAGTATTAGGTGGTGTGTTCCTTTACAAGAAAATATATAGACACGTAATTCTAAGGGCCCTAGTGTTTAAAGACCCTAGTGTTTGTTAGGCTAGGCAAAAAATGCGACGCTATGCACGAAAAAGGCCTCTGCCGACGATTTGGTGCTGCCACCTGGCGGTTGGCAATGTATTCTGCACAAGCTCATGTTTCCCGATGGCGCTGCCAGATGGCGTCCATATTTCACGCAGCGTTGTACAGCCGGCAGAAGACTCTCTTCTTTCGACGACATTTGCAGCGAAGCACCCAGATACGCGGCCAATTTTTTACCGCGTGGGAAGAGCTGCCGTATAACCTAGTGGTAGCGCGCTTGCTTGCTTGGCGCTCTGGGGGTGCGGGTTCGATACACGCCTGCCGCTTGGTACGTTACCTTAGTAGATCAAGAGTATTCGTGTACTTGTTATGCCTTCATTTTCTACATTTTAGTCCTATGCTACGACAAACGGTATGCCGTTGTTTTTAAGTGAGTTCGAGTGACATATTGTCTATTTTAGTTGTCCTGAGATTCCCATGGGCTGCATGACATTCAGAGACCTGTGGCGCATACCCGCTTACCACGGCCTTAGCACTCCGGGTATGAGCCACACGTGAATGCAGTATCGTTAACCGTGACGCGCATGCGAGTATGTCATGTTAGTCACGTAAGGATCAGTCATTCGTGCTCGCCATATATTCGCACCTACGGCCTAAATTTAGCTGTATATAGGGTCAACGAGATGTAAGGGGATAGATAAATAGATACGGTCACAATTGCTCAAGTTCGTCTAGAAATACTTCGCATTAAAAAATAATAGCGTATCGTCATAATGACAAAGACGCGTGGATGCTAGTATACATATGAGAGTGTGCGTTCTTGTCGAAGGACAGTGTGACGTTGACATTCAAAACGTTGTCGGTTCGTTCAATGGCCACTGTATTCTTGAACTCTCAACATCTAGTTGTGATAATTGACATGTACTCAAGGAGGCACCCATTACTAGCGCGCTAATGTCTGTCTTGGGAGCCCCTGCACGTGTTTTCTATACTGTGAGAAGTACAGAGAACTCATTCCTATATTCGCGCATTTTCCCAGCACAAGCCAAGTGCATTACGATTTGTTCTTCGATCCTAACTAGCATGCGCAGAGTGGTGTAACAACAAGCCATCGTGTTGCCAACGGCCATGTCGACATCGTGATTTCAATATGTCGTCGTAAAATAAAGAAAAAAAGATGAACCTGAAGAGCAAAATCATAGCGCCACTAAGCCCGACGACGCATGGACTCGGGCAATTCGTAGTGCGTTGCGTGCTGCTAGTTTCGGCCCGGTCACTTTTACGCCCCATGGTATAACCCGACTGCTCTGTAAATATTCATGCTCTAAGTGCAGTTACTATGACAAGATTTTCGAGTGGCCTATGGAGATAGCGGCAGCTAGCTGAGGTGCTAATATCACTATGCGTTGCGGGTCAAACCCACTTTTGGATTTGATTTCGATAGCTTTTCCACAAAACGAAATTTGTTCGCTCCGAAGCAGAATTATTCACGTTGAAAGACGCTGCATACGGTGACTTCGCGCGTCGTTTTGAACAGTGCCGCAACATGTTGGCAGTAACATGGTACACGAGAATTGTTTCCAGCCGGCTAGAAACGAATATCCTGGAGCGGCGAAAAGGAAAAAAAGCAATGTTCCAAAGCGCGATGAAATATCTCGCTCGAACACTTTGTAACATCTGAATTTCACAGGCCGGCGGAGGAATATTGTTTATAACGACGGTGGACAAATTATGGTCGTAAGATAAAGTAACATAAAACGCAAGCAAATGTAGCAGTCACTTGTATTATAATCACTCGTTAACATTTTTAGAGCAGTATGTGTCTTTACGTGCATCTTCGAAAGCTTGGCACGAATTACCTTAAACAGCAGGCACATGCGACTTCACACTTCATACTTGGATGACCAAGTAGCCAACGTCTTCATGTTAACAGAGCCGCTCCGTCACTTTTTTAACCCTCAACGTATACAAGGTTAGAAGAGTAAAAACAGTTTATTTTATTTTTTTCTCTGTCTTCATAATCTCAGACAGTCGGATGACGTGCACTCTTGGAAGAGCGGCTTTCTTGCCCCAAGTGTTTCCTTTCGTTTGAGACGCCTTGAACTGAAAACTCGCCCGGTAACGTGTTAGCTCACTCAAGTAACACTCGGGCTGTATGATACGTGTCAGTATTAGAGTATTCGCGATCACGGGACGTCCTTTGAAAGTGTGATTGAGCTCGTCATTGCATTACGGTCACCACAGCTTTGTATCCAACCGACAACCTCCCCGTCCCGTGCGGGTAAGGCCAACACAACAACGATTTAGGTTTAGAGGTAGCATTACATCTGTGCGTCACACAGGTGCCAACACAAATTCTGTGCAGACAGTCCACCACCGGCGCGTTTAGCCATCGGCCGCGCCAGCGTTAGGGGGTGGAGGCTTCGTATGCCATAGCGGATACGAAAACCCTAGCGCAGTAACGACGGGCACGGCCGCTGGATAAAAACGCACGTGGTGCGGTCTGCGACGTCGCCCGAAACCGGTGTGACGAGCCTAGTTCTCCGCGCCGCCGCAGCGGCGCCACTGCTACGGGACAAGCGCGCGCGGGAGGAGCCGCTGGTTCAGCATGTTTCGCGCAGCGGTGCGCTGAGAGTTTGCATTTTATTCACGCAAGACTATGTATTGCTTTGTCAAAATAAGATCTCTACGCTGCCTGCAAGAACGGTACGGGCATTGGGCTGCTAATGGACTCGCACGAGCCCGAACCGCGCACTTATATGCAGCAGGCTTCGACACTCGACCACCGATCAATATAACTGGCAAGTTCCTTATCGCTTGCTTGATTACTTGCTTCGCTTGATGCGCTTGTTTGCTCTTGAAAGAAAAACCAGTTATTATTATTATTATTATTATTATTATTATTATTATTATTATTATTATTATTATTATTATTATTATTATTATTCAAAATTCCTTACAGGCCTATTGAAGGACATTGAGTAAGAGGGGCATATACAAAACAGAAAAATACACAAGATGTAAACAAATAAAAAAGAAAGGGGAAAATATAAAAGAAAGAAGCAAGACAAATATTACAAGCAGTAGAACGTTATACAATGATAAAGCGCAACGAAATTAGGTTATCACGGAATGTTTCACGGTTAGCAACGGATACAATGTGATCAGGAAGACCGTTCCAATGTGCAGTGGCTCTACGTATTGGTGATGAGTTAAATGCCTGTGTGCGACCATGAACTCGCATGAAACTACGCGCGTTGTGAATGCGTCGAGATGTGCGCAAAGGAGTATGATCATACTCCTTTGCGCAAATTTCACAGTTTGCCGCTTCGAAGCGGGAAACTGTGAAATTTGTTACTATAAATCTGCTTGTGAAATAAACACAATAGAGCAATGGCGCGGCGTTCTTTAGTGGCTGAAATGCAAGATCTTCGTCTTATTAGACGTTCTTACAAATGCGTGCATACGACTTACTGAATCGGCCAAATAATGTTCTTATATAGTGTTTTATTTCCAGCTCTTTTATAAACTTAATATGAGGCAGACATCTACGACTAAATGAACATTCAGCCGCTTTGTAGACGCGTGTTTGCATTTCTATGTAAGGACGGAACTAGTTCGGATTGGCTGATAAAAAAAAAGGTCGAAGAAGGCACTGTCGGGCTCATTTCTTTATTTAGAAGTTACAACATGTATACATCCACGGCAATGCGACTCATTGCATCAAAGTCGCAGCACCTTCCGTAACAGAGGATTGTAAGCGAGTTCGAACCGCTCAGCAGTTGCGTTCAGGTCTCCGACCCTGTCTGCCGCAACAGTTTGCTCAGAAACAACTCACAGGTCTCATCGGTGTGGCTTTGTTTACCCCTGTCACACGTCAGTTCGCGACATATCACACAATTTGGCCGAAGTGTTGATGCCAAGCGCACGAATTGCCGTCGGAACAGCCGTTGGAAGCAATAGCTTGAGCTTCGTGGACTTATATGTCACTGTCAGGGAAGCGACGTAAGTACACCAGCGACCTGTCATTTGGCTCGCACACGCTTCCTTTTCCAGTTATTCCCTGTCGAGAAATGTTTTTAGTCATAATTTATGGCGATCTACGTCGCACGGAAACTCGTGACACCGTATCAGAGGGTCCTTCCTTGCATTTGTGCCACACAGCGGCGCGCAACAGTTGCGCGGCATAATGCTGCGCACGACCAAAATAACAGGAGGCAATAGCACAATAGAAGCACCTCGACACGTTGTAGTCACAGGGCGTACGAGGGAGGTGCAGAATTTCGTCGACACACACAGAAAACTCGTCCCGTACTGGCTCGCGGAGAGGCCCGCGCGGCGAGAGCCGGGAGAGTTGTCCCGTAGCAGTGGCGCCCCCTCCGAAAAAGCGGCGAAAACAGTCAACTTTCGCTTCACAGCTCCGCTTTTGTTCGCCGCGCGACGTAGCAGGCCGCACCTCATGCGTTGCTAATCGAGCGGTTGCTAATCGAGCGGCCGTGCGACGGGTCTGTGCCAAGATGCAGACGGAAGCGCTTCTTCAAAAGGGTGTTCTAATACTGCTTCAGGAGCAGGAAAAGAAAATGTACCTTCACTGACCGTGTTCGTCCGAAGCAGATGCCACTGTTCACGATGGGACACTCCGTTGAACATTGGGCAGAGTTCATGCGACTGCGGGTGCGCACTAGTATGCTGGCGTGGCCGAGCGTCAAGGCGAATCTGCGCAAGCGCAGTAAAGTAAAAATGTTCTGCACCGAGTCCTTTTTGACCATAGTAATCAGCGTATGTAGGCGGAAAGCATATTCCGCAAGGGCATGCAGGAACAGGCGGTTACGAATAAATCCGACAATGCTCAGCCTGTCTTTTGCGCATGCTTGGAACCTGTGTTCGCCTTGTAAGGTTGTCCTTCACAAAGAAGAAAGATGGCGCTCCTTTTTGCAGCCCTTGCGGGAGCACGGCTTACCGCCAACTATAGTGTCAGCTTGCTGTCGGCTGTGTCGTCACCGAACCCCCAGTCTCTGCCCATGCCGAGGCGAAAGGCGACTGTAACTGGGTTACGTATGCTTGCTCTAAAACTAGAGCACGTGATTTTAAAACACCCAGTATATTCTATTGTTGTTTTGTTGTTTTGTGGGGTTTAACGTCCCAAAACCAGTTCTTAGTATGACCCTTATGAAAATGACTGTTGACGCTTCATTGAAAAAATGTTGCCGTAATGTTGACACATTAATTTGTCAACAACTTTGCAATATTCATTGACTTTCGTCAACATTTCGTCAACAATATTTTTGTTGCGAAATTTCAATAATAAAATTATTGACTAAAGTTTGTTGAAATATTATTGTGAAATTATTTTCTGCTCCTGCTGGAGTATGTGTATAATGCCATCATCTGCACATGCTTTACATCAAGCCTCACGTTGTACGTGTCTGAATTCCTGGCCTAATATGCTGTCCTGGTTTATCAATAATTCAAACTTTGCTGATAAAACGTTACTTTTATTCTTATTGTTATTGTTGATGATTGTTATTTTTACCATTTATCATGCTTTCGAATCATATGCTGGCAATATTATTCTAGAAGGGTGTCCTCTGAGAACAGAAACAGTATGGTATTTCGTTTTTGTTTGTGAGGACACTTAGCAGAGAACTCTATATCAAATGGTTGCAGCAGACGTCACACCCACAACGTAATTATCTCCCCTTTTCCTTCCTTGCGACTAAGCGACTGGAGCTTAAGCGACTTATCTAAGTACACTGGACATGTAGTTCTGTGAAAACTGCAAGGCGTGCAGAGGATGCAGAACTGTGGCAGCGCATGCTAGATATGGCTGCGTTCTCTCTCATTATCCTATTTCACCTAGTCTTTCTCAATTCCTGCTTCTCTTCCCCCTCTTCTCCGTCTTCCATAGTCTTCCTCTCTGCTTCCTCTTCTTCTGCTTGTTTTGTTCGTTGTCCCCTCGTTTGCTTATCCGCTGTCTTATTTCCCTACTTCGCAGCCTCTTTGATGTCTTTTTTTTTTCATCACCCCGCCTCCTCTTTTTCTTTGTCTATATCGATGAAACTACTGGCCGTGGCTGAGCCGTGGCTGAGAACGCAAACTGCCCAACCATGTGGTGAGAGTCGGAGGTGCATTCCACTACTAGATCCTCTTGAGCTAGGTCCATGCAGCCATGAAAGCTGGTTTTTTTTTCTGTTTTTTTTTTTTGTGCGTGTGAGCGATCGCGGTTACAGGCACCGGCAGTGGCGACGGACACCATCGCTGCTAATTGAGGTCATAGCAACAAGCCCATAACAGCCTGGGCTGTAATATCACCATGGTTACAGTGACTTGTTTGTTCAAAACCCCGTTGCTTGCAAATGCGCGCACAAGACCTTTCAATTTTCGCGCGCATTGCAATATTGCTGTTTTCGCGTTCGAACGACAAAAACTTTGAAAGCATTTTGATGTTTTACGTACCTTTTTAATTCTTATTGTTATATTAATTGACAATTTTACGATTTCAAGCTTGTAAGATTATTTGTAAAAGAAAGCATCGTGGGTTAATGCGGCCACAGCAGTGCGGATAAAACCGTTGTTGCTCGCCGGTAGCGCCGGCAGTTCATGTTCGCGCGTGTTGGGGCCGTTGCGGTTCAAACTTGAAGAAGTTGAAGCTGCATTACGCTGATCAGCGTAATTCTTCAGGATCATCATCATCATCATCATCTTGCAAGTGAAGTGTTACTTCTGCTGTGTGCGTCTCTTCCGTTTACCGGTGCTTCTTATTACGGGAATCTGCTGGTTCAGGGAACATCGTGGCTAACCCACCAAACGGCTACGCGCCGCAGTCGGCGCCTTGAAATATGCGAGTGAGCGACCATCGATGGACCATCGCTGTCAAAAGCGCGCTAAGTACTCTGGTAAGTACAATAACTGTTTTCTTTGGCTCCAGTACACTGTAAGTAACGTTTTGGTAGCGCACAGTGCACGTTGTTCTGTGGGTACTCTTTATTTCAGTGGTTCTTGAATTGAACGTGTATTGTGCGTGCGGGTGGCGGGTGATTTGAAACAAGCGGGAGCTGCGCCTTCTTCTGTGCGCATCACGGCGCACTATAGCGCGGTGTTTGAAGACACCACGCTGGCCGTTTATGAAGTGTGGTTGATGAACTGTTGTTTTCCTCTACTATTGTTAGTCCTGCCCCTTCCTTTCACGCTTCGTCCACTAGGCGCGGTTCCCGTTTAAACCTCACAGTATCTCGGCTTGCGTCGGACTTTTCACTTCTAGTATATTTTCTTTACGCAGAATTGGACTACTGGGGGGTAAACCATGATAAAAGTGACCACGTGTTCGTGAATACTGTGACCACTTTTGATTAGATTCATCGTGCGGTTTTATACTCGGGACGATGATTCTGAAAAGTGTTTTGTGAAAAGAAAAAAAAAAACAAAAGCTTTTGCCTCCCTTATGCCAACATATACAATCACTTCGCTGAATGCACTTTTATGCCAATTTAGCTATTTCTGGAATTTAGGTGCACTTGGGAAAAAAATATATTTCTTCACGTGAACTACTGATACACAGTATATTGCTATAGTTGTCGACGCATAGAATTTTGACGAAATATCGAAACGTGACAATTCGACCAAAATACCTGTAACATAATAATTCACAGCTGCACTCATTAAACGGAAGATGTGGATACTGGTAGACATTGGCTTTTGCTAGTGCTCTAGCTCTTTCGGGGATAAATGTACCTTTGTAAAGTGCCTTTCGAAATTTCGAAATTGCGCTGATACATAGGCGGTTTGCCAAAACGTTTATGTTTCAAAAGGCAACGTACAAAGCTTTCCTTTTTTAAGCATAATTCTGGTTAAGGTGCTGCTTACCTGCATGTCAAAAAACTTTGAACTATCTCAGTTACTGACAAGTTACAATGCATCAGATGTCACCGACTCACTTTAACAACCGCGCCACTGATATTTTGCTGCAAATTTGCCACTGGTTGTTCAAAAATAATTGTACCTGACGTACTCGCTAAGAAGCCATTAAAAAGGAGGAGATGATAAAGTGTATTATTTTTAGCGGATTGTGCTCGAGGTTAAGAAACCAAGAAGTTTATGAAATGTATAATGTTGGCTAAAATAGACGTACTGAAAACCGTAAGTGCTCTGGCGAATTTGTATACTGTTTGGACTCCCTGGTGGCGTTCAAATATTCTTAGGGTTATAAGGTAAGAATCCTGCATTTAGAAATGAAGCCAGTTGCATCAGAACTTGCATATTTCTCAGTCTACACGTGGTATCCAGCCGCATTGTCTAAAAACTGTGTTTTCCAGTTGCGAATTTCAGGAAAACCGCCTCTGTTGCTGGGTCTGACTGAGTGCGAAATATAAAGGGGTCGTGAAAAGGATGTGCACCCTGCCCAGTTGTCATTTTTACTGCTTAGTAGCACTCAACAAGCCGATTAATATTTCGGCGAAATATTCAGCATAGGTTTAATAACGCTGTTTTAAATCCTAGCGTTCATGCACTCCGCCATACGCCGCTGCAGGCTGGCATAGGTGCTATTCTGTGACGTTTCAATGATATCAGCTCTAGCTACTAAAGGTGTAAACATATCGTTAACTTTCGTTCGCCTGAAAATAAAGATTTATATGAAAGCTAGAAAGCACCGTGTGGTGCTTTCAGAAGCAAGGCTGAAGCACAGTTTGCTTTTCCATTTCTGCTGAAGGGGTTCCAGTCTCAGACACCATGGTAGTGAGAAGTTGACGTGAGCTGCAAAGTTGAGGGGAACGTGCGCTGGGAAATCGAAACCGTATTTTTTATCGCTCAAAGTAAATACGGACAATGCAGCAAAACCGTATATTGTAGGCTGGCAGGAGTGCGAAAACACTCATTGTACAAAATTTTGAGAAAACATTTCACGACCCCTTCAAGGATTGATGTTTTTAGGGCCATGCACCAGTAGAAGCTTTCTCTTTTGTAAGGGTAACATTACGCTTGCTGATAAAACACAATTTTGATTTCTTTACAAGACAGTAATACAGGAGGGGATGGAAGATATGACACAGACCGCTGACGGCCTACAGTTTGTTTCTTTCTAGAAAGCTTCATTATATACGCAGTTAACCACTACTACAACATCTGTGCACAAAACGCAGTGTTCACGGAAAGTGAACATGAGGATAGCCTTAAGGACAACAATGTGCTCATCACAACATACATAGACCAGGCATTAACTCTCCCTGTATCTGTGTTTTTATCTGCCCTATCAGAATTACTCCAAGATTAAGTACGCCTCCTTATTAGTGAGCACAACTGAGGGAGGACTGACACAACAACCTTTTCCCAAAAAGCATTTCTTGGATTCGATAATATTGAATGTGGCATGAGCTCTGCATCTTGTGACTCGCGTGGTGAGAGGTGAAGCTTACAGAGTGTAGCATCATGGTAAGAAGCAGAGATCCTGCCACACATGCAATTATTGAAGCCAAAAGAATTTTCTCTTTGAGAGAGGAGTGTGTCAGTACACTCTGTTGCTGTCACCGAAAGGAGATGTACTCTGGCCTGTTCTTATGCCTGTTTGTCATATCAATGCGTCCCATGCATAACTGTTGTGGTGCTCTGTACATTTGTGTGTGTATATATATATATATATATATATATATATATATATATATATATATATATATATATATATATATATATATATATATATATATATATATATATATAGTGAAGCCTTCTGGAAAGAAACAAGCTTTGAGTGCTCTGCGTCATCTTTTCTCTATGCTCCTGTGGTATTGCACTGTTACTAATTATGAATCAGCTCTCTATACTATACAGTGGCTTTACAGGGCTATAACTTCATCTTTTTGTTATCGTTAGTACAAGTGCACTGAACAGCAAAAGCTTGCGGCATGCGAAACAGTAAAAAACATTAAATTGCAACTTAATCTAGGAAAATTTTCACTCGGTTAATGTTTTTCCGATGTAAAGGCCACAACGTTTATTTCAAGGCTACGTTCCAAGGCTAGATTTTCGAAAGTTTTGCGTCCGATAAACATTTGCATTGTAAAGTATTGAAGTCTGAAAATTTATGTGAATTTTAATGGCTTCGTGTAACTGATTTGTTCAAGACCGTGCTGCACCAGACCTTCCTACTGTGTGGCATGGACTTCTCGACCTGTTCCAGGCTCCAGCATTCCGGTCATCATAGCATCTGCAGTGCGCCTGAAGTTGCAAGTTGGACTTGTTTGTGTGACGTGTCTGAGTATCTTAGCTTGATGCCATTGGCACAAAACAAGTCACCCTCACATGGTGCAAACCTTTAACAATGTGTTCTTGACATGAACATGCAACCCTCTATATACAACCCTCTACTGTAGGTGCATAACCTTACATGTACTACATTGCCACGATACGTGTGCGGTATTTGCTTGAAGAATGCTGTTGAAATTGCAAAATTATACCATGGATGACTTTGTTCTGTGCTTGAAATGGTTAGCCTAGTGAACGTGTTCATGCTTTTACATTTATCACTGTATCTAAAGAAGTTGGGACCTCAATTTTTTGCAGTGACATGCTAAAGAACCATCTCGCTGCCCCTTGCTTGATTGTGTGCTCGCTGGTGAAGAGTACCAAAAGAAACTAGTTTCATGCCTAATTACCCAGTAAAGGAATTAACCACAAAAGTTGGAAAACGCAAGTGCTGTTATTTACTCTCGTATTTTACTGCTGTGAAAAATTTAGCGAGGTAGGCACCATAATATGTGACTGAGTGCTCAACTGACAAATTTTTTCCACTAAGCATAGACAGAAGCCACTGCACGTTAAAGCAAATAAGCCATGGTGGAGAAACCGAATGCGCAATAAGTGAGGATGTCAGTGGCCATGTCGTGCACTTTGCTTTGGCTCGTATTGTACCACTGTTGTTCACGCAAAATGAATTTCCACCAGCTAGCCCAAGTATCTCTTCTAATGAGGATGATATACGCAATAAAGCTTTCTGTGCCACAAGATTACATTTAAAGTACAGTTATCTTCTGTGATGGCCAAACTTTGTGTACATCTGCATTAACAATTTTATTGCAACACTCCTAAAACTTTCTTGAACTTCCTTATGAAGCGTGGGTTATTGGAAGCATTTGGTCACTTGGCTTACCGCTGATGCAAATTCAAATTGCTGTTTGTGTTGCGATAATGCCTATGTTCAATCTTCACCAGAGAAATTTGTTATTTCACTTGCATTTTCAAAGCCGTCGATGAATGCAAAAGTGCGCATCCTTCGGCTGTCACAGAAAATGAGTGTTTTACTTTAAAAGGAACATCGTATTCAACGATCCATAATGTCTCGTAAAGTGAGAATAATTCCTCACTTTTGCACATTCACTTTCTCCTTTGCATGCAAAGTGAATAAAATTTGTCCTCTAGTGCATTATGTTTGCTTTGTCTTATCAAGTTTTCGTGCTAATAAATGTGTTGGATGCAAAGATGGAAATGTCAGCGATACCATGCATATTTGGCTGACAGTCCTGAATAAACTGACAAAAGCGTAGAAACGTGAGCGTCGTGCCCACATCGGCAAACAATTTACGCGTAGACAAGACTAGGGCACACAAGGAGACAAGTTGTTGAATAAAACAATGTGGGTTTTTCAGTGTTAGGCAGTTATTTTGTCCTGCCTTCCACCACTATGCAATGCTACAGAGGGTGGCCTGACTGGTATGCACGTGCATAAAACCATATTAAAGAGCAGCGTAATGATTAACTTAGCTGCAAGAAACGCAGCCTCCAACTCCAGTAGCGGCTGAGCGATTCTTAGTAAAATCATGAGGATATCAATCAGACTAATAATTGGGACACAGCACGTAATCTTCCATAGTAACATTTGCATCACAAAGCCATGTACCATTACCGAGAAAAGATTTAATCGCTGTGAATGACCGAATAGTTTACTGTGGCATATCTCTCACAGCTGCATGTTTCTGTGTCATTATTCCCGCAGCGTATGCTCTACTATGCACTGAGGTAATGGTACATGCTTGCTTTTGCATCTCAATTAAACATGTTAAAATTAAGTGTCACATGTGAAAATTAAGTGTCGCATGTGTTGTGTTGCACTGTCATCCTGTGTTGTATGATAATCTAAGGCCTTTACCATGTGCTCTCCCATAGTGTACCAACCACTCTACCACATCATGAATGTGTCAGCTGGTCTCCTATGTCACCAATTTGCCAAGTGCCACATGTTGAATGGTTGGAGTGTTTCACTACATTTTTCCATTTTCCAAGTGCTCCACCACATCTCCAGTTTGTATGGTGACTGCATCCACATTGCCTTGAGTGTTCTGAATATGTTAGAAATGCTCCTCCATTGGTTAGGACTGACGCTTTTTGCGTTTCTAGCCACATTTTGAGGATTTTTTGTCCACTGTCACATGTGCCATATTTCATTTTTCACAGCCTCACTTAGAGGTAACATACTTTCAGTAAAACTGAATTAGCCGTCCAAACACACATAATGTGGCATTTATTATTCTGTTGTGCATAATGGATTTAATAATTTTGAAACACTACCCTCCCACTTTGATATGATGCATATTTTTCTTTTTTCATTTTGCCATTTAATATTGTATAATGTTAAATGTTACTTAAGAAGGACTGAAGTACTCTTTGTCAGTATAGATATTTGTATTTGACAACATACAGTTGTATTTATTTTAATCCTATGCAACTTTGGATCTTATGTGTAATTTAAGCCCAGCAATAAAGCTCTGTGCAACCAAGTTTTCAGGCTTGTCTAGCTTTTTGTAGAAATTTAAATGTAGACAGAACAAGTGCGGAACCTTCCCAGACAGTTATAATGAGACATAATCATGTCAAGCTGCCTTACTATTGATGCATTTTCCCGCAAAACCATTGCATTGGATCTCAACGTATATGGCGATATCAGTAATGGGGCATATGTGGCTATATAGGGCACATGCCCGTACGTGGCCGTATTTGCCCAAATCGTGATAGAAACATATATGGTAATGAAATACCAACACGAGCAATGCCATGTCACTTTGATATGTAGTGGACAAATACGGTTCCGTACAGACACGTGCCATATATAGCCAGATATGCACATATTGCCATATATGCATATCTGGCTATGTATGGAACGTGTCCGTACAGAGCTGTGTTTGCTCAATAGGTATCAGTCTTGCATGGCATTCCTCATGTTGGTCTTTCATTGCCATATATGTTTCTATCACGGTTGGACGAATGGACGATTTCGCAACAATAAAGCAACAATTTGCCGACAATATTTTATCAAGAATGTGACAACGACTTTTCAATGTTGTCATTCAACATTTTATCAATAACTTTTGAATACGGCAGTCAACAATTTCTCAACAACTAATAAATGCTTTGTCAATATTGCAATTGTCAATAACTTTTCAACGAGAAGTCAATGGCCAATTTTCAACAACTTGTCAACATTTTTTTCAATAATTTCTCAACATCTTTACAATGCCCTTTGTTGACGTTGCTCAATAACTTCTCAACATTTTTTCAATGACGATTTTCATAAGGGGAGAGACGCCGTAGTGGAGGGCTCCGAAAATTTCGACCACCTGGGGTTCTTTAACGTGCACTGACATCGCACAGCCCACGGGCCTCAACATTTCGCCTCCATCGAAATGCTCCACTTGTGGGGATGTCCGCGTTGTTTCAAGTTAATCGACCAGGTGTTCCACGAAATGCACTCAAATTGGCCTAAAATATAAACTAAGAGACAAATTATTTCACTTGCATTGTTTTTACCGCTTATCTGCGCTTATAAAAATTATCCTAGGTACTAATACACAAATGTTTGCGCGAATTAGACTAATTATCCGAAGTTACCACAAGGCACCGCCACTGAGGACGTGACGCATTTCATCCGAGGTTCTCATGACTGTTTCTTCGTGTATAAAGATGTCACAATATTCACTTGTAGTATAGTAATTATTGCAGATTTCACACGCAAAAAAGAAACACTGAAACTGGCAGAGATCACTCGATATGCCTTTAGTTGCTAACCACGCTTTCGGGCGAGCATGTAATCAGCGAAACCGTAGCTTGGTATATAAGGAGGTTCCCTCGCCTTTTTCTCACTGATGACGACGCAGGACCGGCCACGTGGCTTATTGGCATCAACCATGGGCGTGGGAGCTGTGCCATTTCTGTCATTTTTGGTTCCCAAAGTTAACTTCGCAGGAATCCACTATGTCATAGAAATTTGGCGACCATATATTTTTATTGTGTTTTTAGAATGTATTGTGAGCGTCTTGGGTGGCGCATTCCTGTACATCTATTTGGATCAACCGCATGGCTCTTTGGTTTGCGCTATAAATAAGTCCTAAATTCCCTCGGCAGCTACACTACTGTACAACACCAGTTGTTTTTATATGTCTTCCATTGTGCCAACAGCAACCCAGTTTCCCAATTTGAGTTTCAGTTTACCTATTTTAGGAATTATTAAATGCACCAGCGGAACACCAGGCATAAACGCCTAAAGCTCCAATAAACTCTTCCTCCCCCTTGTCAAGGAAAAAAATTTTCCAAAGCAAAAAAAAGGACACCGCCAGATCCCACGTATTGTGGGAATCGACGCCATGCGAAGCAGTCAGCGAGCAAATTGCCATTGCCATATTGCTCGGAATTCAGCCAACTGTCACAAGTACCACCAAAGTCTTTGTGCAAATCGACTGACTTTGGATGATTTTGGGGGTTTACTTCCCAAAATGAAATACGCCAATTAACCCTCGACCCTCAGTCCCCAGCGGCTGCGAAGCAACTGACCACGGCAGCGGGCAGACCTGTGACGCAGCAGAGGGTGCTAAGAATCTCTGGATCCGGGCAGGCCACAATTGGAATCGTACCCTGGCAACGTTTAACGCAAGAAATTTATCTAGTGAGGGTGCACTTACAAAAATGCTATATATGGCGATGTCAGGACTTGGGAAAATGTGGCTATATATGGCACGTGCCCATATGTGGCCATATTTGCCCAAATCGTCATAGAAACATATGTTGCAATGAAAGACACACACGAGGAATTCCATGTAAGACCCTGATACATATTGGGTAAATACGGCCACGTACTGACACGTGCCATATATAGCCAGATACGCATATAGGGCCATATATGCATATCTGGCTATATATGGCACGCGTCTGCACGTGGTCGTATTTGTACAATACGCACCAGTCACATTCTAGCGAACAGCCAGAAACGCACGCTTTCGGAGGAACCCAGACGTCTAATCTTGCTCCCGGCGCAGGGAGAAAGACACTCCCAAACAGAGCGAGACAAACCACGTGCTGTTGTGAGAACCCCCCGGGCGACTGGAGCATATCCTGAAAGGCTATTCAGTTATTCAGAATACACAAAGCTCTATCCAGACTTGAGGCGAACTTTTCCTCCATATCGTCGAAGATTAGAAGAGAAAACGGTGACTGAATGGCACAAATTGCAAATCAAATCACCTCTTATCCCTGTTCAGCTGCAAAATGTGTCACTATAATTAACCCAGTCGCTATGCGTAGATTAGGTAACATAGAAGGGGCCTCCATTATTCACATATTGTTGGAGCGTCCCAATCAGCAGACTGCCTAGAACCTTTCATGATCGGCGACGGAAAACGCTCCTCAGCTTCTATCTAGATCACCAAACCTGTGTTTCTAGCAGGCCAGGGATGCTACAGGAAGGCAGTGGCTTAATTCCTTCCTCCATCTGGGTGTTCTAACCGAGACCAGCAACGATCCCATCTCGAAATAATATTTCCCTCACTCAAGCTCTCTCAACTTCCGACGGGCCATTGTACTAGTCCCTGAAATGCCATTGGTTGAGCCAGCCAATGACGTGAACTACCTTTGACTAATCAGATGCAAGCGCTCGTGTCTAAAATCTAGCAATGGAACCACCTCGCATAGCATATGAATGCCTTAGCTTTTCTGTGGCTGAAGAAAGAAAGAAAGAAGGAAGGAAAGAAAATTTGTTCCCGGGCTAAGGACTCAACCCTGGGTCTTCATCTCCAAATGTAGGCATTTTGAACCTTATATTGCACACTCATCCTTGCGAGATGTCAACTTGTGTAAACTACATGAATGTTTTTTTTATTTTCTACAGAAGAAAAAATCAAAGAAAGAAAGAAACGAAAGTTGATGCCAGTCCTTTGGTACTAACCCGGGGCCGCAGTCTTCTAAAGTAAGCCTCGTAACTATTAGACTATACACACCTAGGCTTTCAAGGTGTGCACATATTTGAATCATAAGAATGCGCACACCTTCGCTCTCTGGTCATATTCACGGCGTGTACGGGAAGCTTATTATGAAGGTATAATTTCCTCACATGCATGAGGTCATTCTACCACTGATGCCGCCGTTATTAAGACGCTCCAGTTGTAGTCCTTGCGCGTTTCCCAACATCCCGCAGTCGTATGAATTTTCGCACACAGGGCCGAGGCCTCCATATCGTTGTCACTGTCGTGAGGAGTATCAGCAAGTTCACGCGATCACCATCATGCTGCTTCCTTGGCTTCTTTTTTCATCCTTCCATGGCGCTTGTGCACTGACGGTGTACTGACGCAGAAAACTATGGTTGGTGACGAGCCATATAAGTATATTAAGTCCTCAGTTTACCAAAAAATAAAGTGCTCTATAGTTTTTAAAAGACTGGTCTATTGATACAGGAAAATGGGTGGTGTTTATATAAACAGTTGTTTTTGAAATAGTACAGGAATTTCTAATGCAATCATCAATATATTTAAGTACATGATGATCCAATCCGAAAAATAAAATGCTATACTTCGCAACTTCTCATGAAGATATTGCTGGGCTTATAGCTGAATGCAGAAATCGTGCAGTTGGAAAGTGTTTCAATTAACTCATGTAGAAAATTTAAAATGCTGCCACGTCTTCTGCGCGCCACTCCATGCATTTGTGTTTGGAGTTTTGCTTGCGCTTCTAAGGAAATATGCTCCACTAAAAATTAGTCTATTTAGTTTAAATTATTGTCCTCATAAAATGTCGCTGTTCACGAAGAGAACATCGCAGTCTCAATTAGAAAATATTCGGCAGCTACCTTGAAGGATATGCATCATCATCATCATCATCATCAGCCTGTTTAGGTCCACTGCAGGACGAAGGCCTCTCCCAACGATTTCCAATCCACCCTATCCTGAGCGAGTTGGTTCCACTTTATGCCTGCAAACCTTTTAATTTCATCGCTCCATCTAATCTTTTGCCTGCCTCTGTTACGTTTTCCCTCTCTTGGTATCCATTCCGTTGCTCTTACTGTCCATCTGTTATCTTTCCTCCTCATGACATGTCCTGCCCAGGTCCACTTCTTTCTTTTAATTGATATAATAATATCGGCTATTCCTGTCTGTTCTCTGATCCATTCCGCTCGTTTTTTATCTCTTAGCGTTACCCCCAACATTTTTCTTTCCATTGCGCGTTGCGTGCTCCTTAGTTTTATCTCTAGTTTTTTCGTTATCCTCCACGTTTCTGCGCCGTACGTTAGTACTGGGAGAATGCAGTGATTGAATACTTTTCGTTTTAGTGAGAGCGGTAAGTTTCCAGTCATGATTTCATAATGCCTTCCGAATGCGCTCCAGCCCAACCTTATTCTACGGAGAATTTCTTTTTCATGGTTAGGAGTTCCTGTTATTAACTGTCCCAGGTATACGTATTCGTTTACACATTGTAAGGGTTCATTGTTGATTTTAAATTTCTGTTCCTTAGCTAGGCTATTGAGCATAACTTTGGTCTTTTGCCTATTCATTCTTAATCCAATTTTAATACTTTCCCTGTTTAGGTCATCAATCATGTTTTGTAGTTCGTCTCCATCATTGCTAAATAGCACAATGTCGTCTGCGAATCTTAAATTGCTGAGATATTCTCCGTCTATTCGAATTCCCTTGTCTTCCCAGTCTAGACGTTTAAAGATTTCCTCTAAACATGCAGTGAATAGCATCGGGGATATCGTATCTCCCTGTCTCACGCCTCTCCCGATCGGGATTTCTCTGCTTTTCTCATGTAGGAGTAGTGTGGCTGTGCAATCTTTGAATATGTTGTTGATGGTTTTCACGTATATGTCAGGTACCCCTTGTCTACGTAGAGCTTCTAGAACTGCTTGTATTTCTATCGAGTCAAATGCTTTCTCGTAGTCGTTAAACGCCATATAAAGAGGTTTGTTATATTCCGCGTACTTCTCAATTACTAGGTTGATAGCGTGGCTGTGGTCCATTGTCGAGTAACCTTTCCTAAAACCAGCTTGTTCTCTCGGTTGGTAAAATGCAGCGATCACAGATTAGTAAGAGCAAAGATTGTACTTAACCTAAAGAAAACAAGAACTAAATTATTTACTAGAAAAAAATGTAATTTAGAGGTAATCAGATCCAAGAACGAAGAATTTAAAGTAGCCCTAAGCAACAAGTTCGAGGCCTTAGACGAAAACGGTGACGATATAGAGGAAATGAACAAAACCATAACGAAAACAATCCTTGAAACAGCGATAGAAGTCGGGGGTACAACAACTAAGCAAACAACAAGTAAGTTGTCCCAATCTACCAAGGACTTAATAAAAAAACGCCAACAAATGAAAGTAACTTCGCCAAAAGATAAGATTGAATTCGCATAACTATCAAAATTGATCAATAAAGCCAGGCAAAGAGATGTAAGAAACTTTAACACGAGAGAAATAGAGAAAGCTTTAGAGAAAGGCACCAGCATTAAAACGGTCAAAAAGAAACTGCACTTAGGGCAAAACAAAATGCATGCGCTAAAGGATAAACAAGGTAACGTTATCAACAGTTTCAACGAAATAGTAAAAGTAGCAGAAGATTTCTACTCTGCACTGTACAGTTCTCAGACAGACCATACAACCTTAATAGAAATAGAATCTGAGGAGGACAATAAAATTCCATGTATAACCGCTGACGAAGTCAAAAAAGCTGTCAAAGGCATGTCCCGCGGTAAAGCAGCTGGTGAAGATGGTATAACAGCCGACTTGATTAAAGACGGAGGAGATATTATACTTGAAAAACTTGCATCGCTCTTGACGAAATGTGTCAAAACGTGTAATATACCACGCAGTTGGAAAAATGCGAATATAATCCTTATCCACAAGAAAGGTGACATAAAGGAGTTAAAGAATTATAGACCAATTAGCCTACTCCCAGTAATATACAAGCTATTTACAAAAGTAATTTCTACGAGGATAAGAGAAACACTCGACTTTAATCAACCGAGAGAACA
The DNA here is from genome assembly GCA_013339685.2 of Hyalomma asiaticum. Classification (NCBI taxonomy): domain Eukaryota; kingdom Metazoa; phylum Arthropoda; class Arachnida; order Ixodida; family Ixodidae; genus Hyalomma; species Hyalomma asiaticum. The sequence continues at coordinate 40,165 of JABSTT010001854.1, forward strand.
AGCTGGTTTTAGGAATGAAGGATATGCGCCATTACGCAAATGCAGAATGTCTATATTGTAGGAGTTAAAGATTTAAAATTACATTTAAAACCGGCTTTCATACTAACAGAAACAAAGATCTCAGCATATCCCACGGGTTGAGATGTGAACTGGCTATGCCGCGTTGTGTGGAACTTATACAAGCGTTGCGATTAATATCAATGTCTTTGTGCCAACTGACCAGTTCTGCGTGTAACAGGTCCTTACAAGGCATGTGGGCTTCACTATGACGCATTGAGGGTAGCCTGTGGAAGCACATAGCCTCGACACCCAAGTTGAGCACAGACGCCTGCTTCAGTCGAAGGGAATGCATGCTACGGTACCCTGATGAGCGTATCACACGCGGTGTCTGTTGGTGGATTCCTAGATAGAGAAAAAGAACACGACTCCTTCCTGGGTCATTGAAGTAAACCTGTGGCATTGGTTACATTGGTGTAAGAGCGCATATCCCAAACTCAGACCACAATTTCCGTAGGACAAGAACCAACAGCGCGATCGGTGTTTGACAACAACTAATCACGCGATAAATATTGTGAAAGAAAAAGTCTTAATAAATATTGTCAGATGTCTAAGAAAGCTTATCTGCAGGTTGTCTGCCTGTGTGATCAGTAGGCAGAAATCGCCCGCAACTAGAAACGTTAGGTCGTGTCCCTTTTCATAGAGCAGAGATTGAAAGCAGACAACAGAAAAAACAGATTTGACAAAACAAAGCTCTGCAATTTATCGAGGGGGCCTTTCTCGTGTGTCCGTGTCTTTCCATGCGCGCCTCTATCCAATACGATATCCAATACCAACGGGCTCACCTTGCACTCAAACACTATCAGAACCCACGTAAATTGTGTTCTGATACAATTAGAAGACGAAAGCCTTAAATGTTGCAGAAAACGCGAAAAATAGTCGGCGTCGTCGCCGTCAATACTCTGGGACCAAAAGCGAGGTCGTCTTCATCAGCAGGGCCGAAAGCTTTAAAGATATGAACATATTTGAACCATATGAATTCGCACACCATCGATCTCCGGCCATTTTCATGGAGTGTGAAGGAAGGTCTGCACTTTTCACAGCTTTCGTTGTTCCGTGCTGTTCTTCTTCTCACGGCCGCTCTACCATGAAGACAAAGAAGGTTTCGCTTTATGAGTTGTCGGTCAACTAAGCGTTCTCGTCGTTACTTCGCCATTATTAAGCTACAATTTCCTGACGTGTACGAAGTCACTCTCCCGTTGATGCCGCCGTTGTAACTACGCTGCATATGTAGCAATTGCGTAGTTCCCATCATGCTTCCTTCGCATAAATTTTCACACATAGTATCCAGGCCTTCATATTGTTGTCAGTGTCCTGAGGAGGCCAGCAATTTCACTCTATATCATAATCATGCTGCTTGCTTGCCTCATTGTTCATCATTCCATGACGCTTAACCACTATACAGTGTACTGGCCACGGAGCCTTCGGTTGGTGATGAACTATATGAGGACTCTAAATCCTGATTAGCTAAAATATAAAGTGCAGTAGTTTATAAAAGGCTGGCCTATAGGAGATATTCAAAATGTAGAGCGCCATCTGTCGACATCCCCTCAAGCGTCATCCGCCATGTTCATCTGGGCGCCGGAAACCGAAACTTGTGGTATCTCAGCATGTATCGGTTGCTACCTGCTGCTTGTTTGCGGACGCTCCGCGGTGTTCTCTCACTGCTGTGTGCCGCTGTGCATGCAACGTGCATCCGTGACGTGCTGCAACAACGCAATACCTTCTTTCGTTAAAATATTTTCGTTGTTTTAACGGCAAAAAAATACACACTGTCACCGCCGCACAGGTAATCTCATCGAGGATATTAGCATTGTGTGGTCTAGGAACGTTGGTTAACGGGCGTAAAATTGCCGTTTAGCCTCCTTTCTATTTCCCCGTGAACCTTACTTGCTTTCCCAGCGACAAGGGCGGATTTAAGGCGCGCATGTTTAACGGATTGTCAGCGGACCGGCACATCATGCACGCACGATCGAGAGAGCATGAAAGCACGCTTTTTGCCTGTATTCTTTTCACGGACGAAAACGAGCGTTCGCGGGAATAAATGTGCGTAAGTTTATGGCGTGGTTTGAGCGTACACAGCATTTCTTTCAAAGCAGTGTACGTATACCGTGCTTCAGCGAAGTTGTGCGACATGCAATTCTAAGAACACCACATCATTAGCACAATAAGCATGCTATGCATGCTTGTTGTGCTATTAGTGCAGTGCTATTAGCGCAGTGGGCTATTTTGGTATTAGCGCAATTAGCACAGTGTGTGCCTACTCGTCTTTTCCCTTGTCCTTTTGCGCTATAGATGTTTGGTATGCTATGCAAGTTTCTCGACGCTGCACCATGAATCAACGTTCATCAAAGCTAGATTCTATACATACAATCAAAATTTTAAGGTTGTGTTTTTGTTCTTTTGAAGTGGATGTATGTGATCGATAGCTGAAAATATCTGCGGCCAAGCAGCTTCGGCCGTCGATCGCCGCGCTCATTGCCAATTGAAGTAGGGATACTGCGCGCGCTAATTCTGAGCATCACTTTGCATCCGTCAACCTGATCCTCAGTGCGCCTAATCAACTGTTTGGCGACCATAAGAATAAACCAAACAAATTTAAAAGCACTTGGAAAGCTGGCATATGGTGCACCTGCACGTGAGCCAACGCAGGCGCGCTCATGTTGTTCCTCCTAAGTCCCGTATTTTCCTCTGTATATCTAATGCTCTTCCACAAAGAAGAAAGCTGCGGAGAAAAGTAGTGGTTAAGGTGACCTTGTCGAGCCCCCTTTTTGTTATGTTCTCAAAAAACAAGCGCACTCCGGAGTGCGCACTCAAGTAGCGCACTCCGAAAGAAACGGACAACGGAAAACAGCGCACTTGAGACAATACAGCGCTGTGACGAAGCGGAGCATCAAATGTGCCTTTCAGCGTGAGGAACTACCAAGTACGAAATGCAATACCAGACAGCCCACATCGATACCGTCATCGAATTATGCCATTCACTTTTTCAACCTATGTAAAAAGTCTCCTGACCGAATATGAGAGTTAGCATTGTACGTTTCAACTGACACAAAAAGTAGTCGGCGTCATCGGCGTTAGTACAATGGTACAAAAAACGAGGTCATCGTCACTTGGTATATGCATGAATTGACACGGCAGGTTAAAATACGCACGACTTATATGTTCATAACGCCAATAATATAAGAAGTTTGCCATCTTCGCCACAATTAACGATGATGACATCACGAGGGGAGTACACCTCAATTTTTGGGCCAGAGACGTGCGGATATACGTCTCCCGTTAGTGAATGTTAACCTTTACTGCCAATGTTAAAATTACATTCGCATAATGTAAAATGAATTTCGAGGCAAAGCAACCCGTGTCACCTATTCTTTATAACACTACGGAGTGGCGTTCGTCATCAAGTCTTATCATGCGAGGACCAGTCAGTTGATAAGCTCTACTTTGCGCCTACCTTCATAGCATATAGGAGTAAAGTAAGACTGAAAGGCAAGGGTGGCAGAGCTCACAACTAAATCTCTCTTAGGCTGCGCCTTCGGCGTAGGCCTGGGAGTTGTTATCATGTAAAAAGGACAGCCAAGCAGCTTTAGCCTACGTGGTCTATTAGTACGCGGTATTTGTGGCTCCTCTTCTCAAATATAAGACTAGTTGTTTGATGGTCCTAAATTCAGAAAGCTTCATTTAAATGCTAGTAAAACCGACTGGTGTTATATATAGCTTCTAATATAGGACACTGTCGCACACTCACTCAGGGAACCTAACTGGCCCTACGGTTGTTTGCCAACGAGTACCTTTTACCAGGATCAAACTTCACGGGCATTACAGCACAGAATACGCTAGTTCTGGTAAAAAGGTAGCTACTTCCGCGGGGTATGATCTGTAAGCATCAATCGACGTTATGTTGTACAAACTTGGCGCTTTGTCTTTTCCTCACATTTTCTTACTTCCCGCATTTTCCCTTAATTCCTAGTGTGCTCTACCAAACAGAGCACATAATTTGACAGCGATTACAACATTTCACACTTTCTTTTCTTTCTGTTCTCGTATTTACCACCCCCGCTTTTTATCACGCACTAGATCACCCGCAGGCTCGCCGTAGTGGATACATGTCATACCTCAGTAACGTCACCATCTTCATCAGTGCATGCGGCTCACGAGACTGCTCGAAGGCTCGGAAGATTCGAAGCCGCGCGCTGCTGGGCGTCATTCATCGCTCTGTACCTTTCTCCTCTGCGCTCTTCGCGAACCAGCTTCGAGGTGCGGTTTCGCAGACGGTGCCGGGTTTCGTTGACTGACGTGGATAGGCTGGCAATGGGTGAGAATTCTTGCTTTCATAATGACTTCTTGCGGGATGCTCTGAACGCATCGTCAGTCTTCTCAGACAACATTCTTATTCTCAGATGCACTGTACCATGTCCTTGGCCCGTGTCATGAGCTCGCGTTCATTCATTACAGTCGCTGTCGCCTTCATAGAAGAAAGCTGTAGTGTTCTGGAATATATAAGCCCTCCGCCTCTTTTTGTACATTTATTTCGTTGATAACCTCACTTAACCGGTCTCCAACGGTACTGCGATATCTTAGTCTCTTTGAAAACAATTTATAACGTACACATGCGCTCGAATTCCATTAATTAGACGAAACCTATGGCACTCAGTATCGTTTTTGCCCTCTTGCGTTGGCTAGGGTTGATCGAATGTTATATTATTGCGATAGCAATTATATGGACAGTCTCGGCTGGTTTTTGCCGTCCCCGTCGCCGCCGTCATGAACCGTATATGTATAAGGATGTATATATATATAAAGTCCCAAAGAAAAGTAATTCGGATAAATGCTACCGACGCGCGGAATCGAACCAGGAACCTCTCACTCCGCAGCGCGTGGCTTTAACCACCACGCCAAAAAGAGCAGACGCTTCAGGGAGCTAACGGCGAGCCTTATACACACGCCCTTTACCGCTGGCAGGACTCAGAGACGGCAGGCGCTTATAGCGTTTCTTCATTACCCGCGAGATGGCGCAAGGAGCGCAACGGGAGGCCGCCTTTGCAACAGTAGCGCTGTTCAAACTGAGAGTATCCATTGTGACAGCTTATTCGCGCTCATTCGGTGCATATCTGTGCGTTCGTTTCGTGCGTGCTTCACTTGATACTTCGCGCTCATCTTCTGTTTGTTCATTTGGCGGACTCCCCTAGCTTTGTATGTGTAGCTTTGTGACACACGACGTATAAAGCCCTTCGTGCCAGCACGCGCTGCCCACGGGAGGCGCTCACTTACCAAGTGCATGTTTGCTACAATTAATATTGCTCCTGAGGCTGCGAGCCTTACTTCGTATAGCGTTACAGTTTCTTGCTATCGCATTCATTGCTTCGCCCTTGCGGCGAAACTGTGACTTTTTAGGGGCGAAGCTCCTTAGGGTGTGGGTCGTTCCCTCCTCCGTACATAGGATGTAGCCACCTCTAGTTTAATGAATTGCTCACTAGATGGCGTGATCGCGCCGCGGTGCTCGCTTCATTCAGATGTATGGGAACGCGTAGCATGGCAGTCTGTCTGTCTGTCTGTCCGTCCGTCCGTCCGTCTGTCTGTCCGTCTGTCTGTCCGTCTGTCTGTCCGTACGTCCGTCCGGGCGCTGCGGTGCTGCCACGGCCGGTCTGGACGCGCGCGCTCGCTCCCTCTTTTACGGCCTGAGCAGCTGCCGCGAATAAAATGGGTCTGTTTCTATACAGTGACGACGGCGCCTTCCGCGCGAGGGCGTCGCGAGCCAACCCCCCAAAGCGCGTTGCTCTGCATGCGCTTCGTATGGTAAATCACCTGTTCGCGGTCACTTTATCGTGCTAATTATTTCTTCCACGTGTAGGAAGTGGTGAAAGCAGTGCAGGTGCGTGTGGGGATAGTCTGACTTTCTCAGTACTCATGCACTCGGCTAAAGAAGACGCACACTCAGAGCTAGTAGCAACAAGAATGGGTTATGGTTGGTTGGTTGGTCAAACTTGGCCATCTTATATTTGATGGAAGCGAAAATGCTTGGGGATTGTGTGCTTAGGTTTAGATGCATGCTAAAGATTACCAGCTGGTCGAAATTTTCGGAGCCTTCTACTACGGCGTCCTCCATAAACATAACGCAGTTTTGGGATGATCGACGGCATGCTGATGCAGATGTCACCGAGTACGTCTTTCTGCTTATTTTCTACGATGAGACGGATGTACTCAGCCTTGTGACGAACCACTGAATTGTGTGGTTGTCAAGATGTTTCCCGGAACCATCATATGTTATGTCGCGATAACGATGAGATTACCGGCCTCATTGTAGCGGCTCAGCACATCGGCGTTGCTCGTAGCATTGCGTGTGTGCCGCTTTTATGTTCAACAAAGTAGCTGACTGGTCTAGTTGGTAGTGCATACTTAACATATGCAGCGCAAAATACGGACGGCGTTGGTTTTTCAGATTCTTCTTGCGAACTACGCAATAAAGTTAGAAGATCAGAATGACCTGCCTCCTGGCTATATTCACAGGCCCACACGGAAACATTTCCGGGTTTTAACCATGTGGCGACTTTAAACTAGCCGTAAGCATCACGACAGCGTTTTACCAGCAGTGCTTCTTTTTTCAGTTCTTCTTGCGCATTATGTTATTTTAGTACCAAGGAGAACATTCTGTATGATATCGAACGGTTTCTGTGAATGTTCTTTATTATTCCTCTTCGCCGACGGCGTGCGTTATTGCATAAGAAAATTTTTCTAAGCTCTTCATTTGCACGCTGCAGACTGCATCTGAACTCGTGAGGGCTTGGGAACTTGTATGCATGCACGGACTCAGGGTGGTGTGGTGCGACTTCATTAATATTATTATTTTTTTCCTTGTGTGATTGCGACGAATGGCTGCTTGTGGGAAAAAGTGGCTTTCCCCTTTTCCAGGTAGTTATTTTATTATTAAAAGAAGAATTGTGATATCTTCAACAACAATGTCCATATTTTATCGATTTCAAGTACAGCAATGCTTGGCATATGCGCGTGTGAAGTAAACGTTTTGAAAACCACTTTCCTCGAAAAAAGAATGTTTCGTGTCATTTGTTCTGACGCTCGGTGACGAATCATAGGGAGGAGCTGCGAGCTGCGAGCTGGTCTAGAGCGGGTTGGTTCGGAGCGCCCCCGCTAAGTTGCGGAGATAGGTAGGAACAGCCCCCCGTGCGCAGGCCGTAAAAGAGGGAGCGAGTGCGCGCGTCCAGACCGGCCGTGGAGCTGCTTAGCTAGCACGTGAATTGATCAATAGATGGCTGCGTGCTCTAATGTGATAGGAGAGCGCTAGGTGGCGACACACAGTGTTTGTCAGGTCTTTGATGATGTACGGGGCAAGATTCACGAAAGATTCACGGCTTTTACCGATGAACTCCGGAGTTTCGCCCACTCATCATCATTCACTCCGTGGATATGCGTGGATTTTTTTTATCAAGCAGTAGGTTAATTCTGTGAAAGAGGACTCCTGCAGTAGCAATACCAGTGCAGATGTGAGGTTAGATTTCGAATAGTTCCCGCATACCGGGCGAGAATGTTATATGCTAAACAAGAGCATGAACAATTGCCTGACACACTTCCAGACTTTATTTACATATTCCCAACTAAAAATGTTTTAAATCAAGCTACACGCCTCCTTAGTGACTGAGAACGGTTACTTTACACAAAAATACTAGTAATTTCGAAACTTCGAGCCAACAATACAAGCAGAGCTTCTGAGTTTCCCCTCTGCCATGTAATCTATTCGCAGATCAACCTGGCGTTTTGAACACGATGCACTGGAAAGCACGGATTCTAGGTCTCAAGACAAAGCTGAGCCGTGGATGGCACAGAACAGCTGTCCGTGGTGGCCTGTGTCCCAATGTCTGTTTTCGTGTGCCTGCACCACGTTATCTTCACAACAGGGCGGCGCCTTCGACAGCCATCGCTGAAGTCAACCCACGGACACCTGTGACCACAGGCTCTGAATAGGGTAATGTTACTGTGGCTCAACTCACCAGCCTAAGCAGTTTTCAATCAAGTTCTCGTGGCCGTTCAGTTCAGTAGTCTACAGGCGAAGACTGGGGTGACCTGTTACGCATCACCGCTGACTCTCGTGACATCGTCCTAGTGTCGAAGCCATAGCTGCGATGCCCATGCGAGCCTATAGTGCTAAGCTGCACAGGGAACGCCGTCAAAAAGGCGCCCAAGGCGAAGGCACCGAATACACGATATGCGTTTCTTTTATTTATTTTACATGACTTTATTTTGCTGCTATAAATAAATTTCGTACGATCTGATGTTGGCTATTGTATGTGTTCAAATGTGCGAAACAAAGGGGGGGGGGTCGCATATCAAGGATAAATTTATGTCACAGACCCTATAGCTGGTTCTCCATTGCCCTGTTGCAATGAGGGGATTCTTTAATAAATTTCTCCAGGAGGCTTAGATAACACGCGTTTTGCTACCATCAATATTACACGTGTATATAGTTCATAAAATAGTGTATGCTAGGTACCGTCTCCTAGTGTTATGCGCAGTGATATTGGATCATGGGATGACTGCTCCAGGTGGCAAAAATCCCACGCAACACTCGATACTCAAAAATAAGAACCTAGCTCTATAAACAAAAGCGCCTCCGATATGCATACGTATCTCAGAATTTCATTCTTATCTGAGGAGTGCTATCCCCTGGTGCTAAGTATTCAACGGCCGTTGAAGGCATAGCACCTCGGATTCGCGGTATAAAGTGTGAAAAAATAAATGCGAAAGACCACACATTGATAGGGAAAGCTTGTACGGTGAACTTGCTTCAAACAGGAAAAGACCAGGGGCCCTATTCACAAAACTTCTCGTTAGTAAGTGTTTCTTTTATTTTGGCATTGTCCCGTTAGCTTCTCTAATATGTCAAATGTCGGCATCGGCAGAATTATTTCTCTTTCGAACTTTTTTTATCGCAATTTGTCTTTGACAATACAGGCACAGTTTCTGAAACGGAGGGTTTAGGAATGTCACAGTTAATCAAGTATTCCCGTCTGTCCTCGTAGACCAATACTGACGCGAGCGTTCTGGCCTCCACGTGGTTAAAGAATTTTTCTAGGTGTCGGATATGTTGCGCTACTTATGATCGTGACTGAATTTCGTGGATGACGTGAACTTTCATTGCGGTTGTCAGAATTCCTTCAGGTCGCTTTTGCTGGATGCTCGATGAACACCCCGCATGGACGGAACTATCAGTTGCACTTAGCATTCTCTTAAAATGTCTCCAAAAATAGGCGCAAGGAAGCGTCGCAGTGTCATGACTGGCTGAGTGGCCTTCGCGCGAATGAAACCCAGATTACATTACGCTTTAAATTCTGGTGATCGATGAAGTTTTGCCCGATATCCCTATTCGGATGTGTTACCAAGAAATGATTGCAGTAATGCTTAGCCCTTGAAAAACCCCAACCTACAAAACCACGTAGAAGAGACGCCAGGAGGACGATAGAGGGTTCAATCGATCAACAGATTGCTAAGAACGATGGGGAGCAGGGAATGTCGCTTGAGCCAACGTTTCGACAAGTGGACTTATCTTCGTCGGAACGGCAACTGCTTTCTCAAGCGTCTGTTTCTGTTCGCCTTCCACACTCTTCCCTGTTCCCAGAAGGAGAGGAGGAGAAGAATGGCACGTACGAACAAAAAAGGATGAAGGGAAAATTCTGTGACAGGTGTTAGCGTGACTAGTAAAATGGAAAGAAGGAAAGCTTCTAGAAAAATGCACTCATGGGGTAATTGGTACATATCTTGGAAGTACACTGGAAAAGCAATTGTGCATGCTCGTTCATAAATTCAGCCATCACAGCTTTTGGATATCTAGCCCACAAATTTTCCTAGTCAATATTAGGAGCATTCTTCGTGGCACATATAGAACCACGCTGATTCTAGATTCAAGTTCTGGCACGCAGGAAGCATAGTTCTCCCGTCGTTTTTGTTGCACGCAATCCGAGTGGTCCTCCGACGTGACCATATCGTTTTCTCGCTCGTCATTGGGCATGTGCACTCTTACGCAAGAAAGAAAGACGCCACTTGAAACACATTGGAACGACCGTCGTCCGCGACAGGACGCCAGCCTGCAATCTTCTTATCCAAAGTCAGACGTCTTATCCATTGCGACGCGTGAAAAACACAGACACCCCGAAGTTATTTCAATTCGTATTTCTCTGTTGTACGCGATTATTCCGATTATTCCGACGCTTGGGAAATTTCGATAATATTTGTGGGTGATGACAACAGCGCCTGCACATAAAACAACTGTCATAACTAACCTTCCTGCAGGAAACAGTGAGTAATATAAGAGGCTCATATTGCTCTCAACAGAAGAAGCTTAAATAAGGACGCAAAGCAATGCTCGTTTGAGAGGATATTGGAAATTGTTACAGAAAAGCTGTTGTGTGCTAGGTTCCAGGAGGTAGTCTCCATAGGTGAGCATTTCAGGCAGGCCCCACCAGCACGTCACGCAGCATAAAAGTCATGTTGACGGCGTTTTCCAACTTGGCATTGTGAACAAAAAAAAGCGTGCATGATACCGCGCTGGACCTTTCCGTTTGCTTCGTGGATAGACAGTGGATGAATATTAGGAGCGTCCCCTTTATAATGGGGCGGTAGCCCGCGGGCCACCAAGATCTAGCTTTGATTTTTTTTCCTCTACAAACATTTCTTTTCCCGAATAACACATATTTTCACAACTAATTATTCTCCTCACCTACCTATTTTATCTATTATCCTTCCGCTGTGATGTAACAGTCTTACCCGAACTGCCTTGCGCTTCCGTTTGCTCCACACCTTTGCGCCACCAATACTCTAAGCGCCTTTTACTTATCTCTATCGCCGGTACTGTTCAGCTTTCCCCTGTTACTCCTGAAACCCATGGCCTCCTGTAGGGTAGTGTCCACAGCTACACCTGGGTGGACATCTGTACATTCAATCAAAATATGATCTGTCGTTTCCCTAGCTTTTCCACAGCACGTACATGTGTCCCCTTCTTTATTGAATTTCGCTCTGTAACTTCGGGTTCTCAGGCAACCGGACCTTGCCTCAAACAGTAAAGCGCTTCCCTTTGAATTATCGTAAAATCTTTCTCTCTTGATTTCGTCTTTCCCTTTTCTGTAGTTGTCAATGCCCGCTTCTTCTCCACTCCTGCTATGAAATCCGACTTCTCCGCCGCTCTGACTATGCTCTTAACGCTCTTTTTCGTCCCAGCCGTTTCGTTACTGGCACTATACTTACTGGTAAGCCTCCTAGTTTTCTTCCTCCATTGTGAGTCAACGTTTTTCCTATACAAATATCTGAATACTTTCGCTGCCCAGTCTACTTTCTTTCGCATTTCTTGATCTCTGTTCGTACCTATATTTACTCTGAGCTTCCCTTCCCTCAAGGTCAGACCATCCCATATCCCCTTAACAGCCTTTTTTGCTGGTCTTCCCGTCGCCGCCCAATCCGAGTCGTCCGACAGTCCGTCTGATTCACGTCCAGCCCTGATTGTACCTCTGAACTCATGCACAGCACTGAGTTTCGAAATGTAAGTCCTGGCACCATAACACCTTATCCACAAACTGCGAATTACCTCGTACCTGTTGTAACCCCACAGCGCTCTATGCTTCATTATTACGGAGTTCCTCTTTCCTTTAACTATCATAGCTTTTTCTTGTACTTATATGTATTTGTTGCCATCATTTATTCATATCGTGAGGTATTTGTACTCTCGTACTCTGGGTACCTGCTCGCCCTGTATTGATATGGTCTGGTCGTTGCGGTCATTGAATATCATCCAACCGGATTTTGCCCCACTAAATTTTAGTCCTAAATCTTCACTTTCCCGACCACTTATATTAACCAGACCCTGAAAATTTGTTCGACTGTCGGCGAATAGCACAATATCGTTTTTATAAAACAAACCGGGGAGCTTTTGTTCTACCACTATACCTGCCTGTCTGTGCGACAACTTCAAACCAATATTGCTCATCTCTATTGCTTTCTCCATTCTCCTCATGTAAAGCATGAATAATAGTGGGGACACCGGGCATCCCTGCCTCACCCCTTTACCTATATCGACCTCCAATCTGCCATTGCTCGCCATACCATCACATTCCCCGCGTACTGTATTTCCACTGTATATTTCTTTTAAGGGCTCTATACAGTCGTCCCTATACCAGCTTCTTTCCTTATGCCCCATAAAATATTCTGATTTACATTGTCGTACGCACCCTGAACGTCCAAAAATGCCAAGTGTAAAGGTCTGTTCTCTTTTCCGGCTATTTATATTCATTGCATGAGCTAGCTCCTTCTGGCGGCCACGTGAGTGCGTCAACGCTGGCGCTCGCCCTGCGAATGGTGTAGCCGCATTTAATAAAACGTCGTGGTCTTTCTAAAATACGTGTCCTCCACCAATCGCGTTTGCCTGTTGTGTTTTGGCGTAACCGATCGCGCTAGCGACGTGCCTTCGGACACGCCATTGGTCCGACGCGTACTGTACGTTCGAAAAGGAAGCACAGGGAGTACGAGGAGAGTCGCCGCGCCCAGAAGCACACGAGTGCGTGCTTCGCCGTGGAGCCAATGCCACAGACAGGAATTGATCAAAAGAAGCCAAACGCAAGCGTAGTGCATATCACCACGCCTGCGGTATATCCACCCAGTGCTACAGCGATATATCCCTATGCTACAGCGATATTCTGACGATAATATTGTAGTGAAACGTCGGGGCCGTTAAAGTTAAGCGTATAGGAAGGCCAGGAAAAGGAAGTCGCGTGGAAGCCACTCCGCACAGGCAAGCGATAAAGTCGACACGACGGATTGGGAGAGCCCTTACTGGGGGTGTATTTATCTAACACAAATTGGAGTTACAAAATACACTGGGCAACGATTACAAAACATAGAAAATGATGTCATACTCCGTCGGCTTGCCGAACTGGTCTCGGGTGGTGTGATGCCTAGTGGTTCCCGAGTCCGGTCTCTCTCTCAAAAAAAAACCAAGTCGCTGCCTAAATAGAACTTTTTAGCATCCACGGGAACGCGGACCTGGCGGAGAACCACTGTTTTCCACGAACAGACAAACGGCTTACACGGACCAATCAGGCAAGCCGAAGGCAACCATTCCCCACGCGAGTTTGTTTGGTCGCGTGAATCCTGCTTCGTTACAAAACTAACGGAATCCCTGTAAACAACGCATTCTAAAAAATGGCCGTGACGCGAACACATGTAGTCTATTTTCTGTATTTGGTCGTTCCGGAGCCCCCTGCGGTGTAGCTGCTCATTTCGGGCATAGGCCGCAAAGGGACTGACCGGACACAGCTTCCTCTCGTCGGCTCGAATTCTTCGAGCGTCCCTCTCCAAGAGCAGTCGAAAAAAAGCATTCTGTGAGACCCTGCCTTCGGGACAACGTGTGGGCACACCCTTTGGTGGCGCGTGTCCATTCTGCGACAGTCTGTGAACACCTAGCCGCGATCCGCGGTGTCCGTGACGAGGTGCAACGCGAAGTGGCCGCGTCGTATTTATAGGGGAGTACAATTTTCCCGAAGCCGTGGAGGAATCTGGCGAGCGTGACGTGTCCTTCACACATGCTTAAAAGTGTGGCGTCTCAGTTAGCCACTGTCAGCAGCTTCGCTGGTCTTTTCTCTGAAGCGAGAGTTACGAAAGATCTAAATTCTTTATTCATTTTTAGGCTGTAGGATAATTCCTTTTCATATTGCAGCAAGGCCTTGATCATTCAGGTAGCAAGACTGCCCCAATTCCGCTTTAATTTCGTAGAATTCCTTGACGCGAGTACGCGAATGCAGAAACGAAGATTGGAGCAAAGCAGAGTGCGTCAACGAGCATTCTCAAATATTGTTAAAAATCAGCTATTCGATGAAAACAGAAAACCTCCTTAGATGGGCACTGTTTTGGCGGGAGTCACGAAATGCTTATGTTGTTCAAACCAGTTAAAAAGAGAGGATATTGCGAGCACCTTTTATTCATCTGTACGTGCCAGTGTTAGTTGCACATCTTCCTCATCTGCACGTATAGTCATCAGCCAGATGCCTGGTTACAAATGGGTTGCCACCTTTCCCCGAAAGAATACCGACGTGACGAGAGGGAGGGAGGAAGTAGGAGGGAGGGGGTTGTAGATTCGTTTGAAGTTGTTCCTGATGACAAAAATAGGCTATCCTCTTTGACAAATGTCATTGTTTTACTGAAACTTTGTTTTACTGAAGAGAAATCAACAGAAGTCATGTATGTCACAAAGAATCACTGAGCTGACCTGATTGGCATAAAAATACCAGTGAACTGAATAATTGTACTCAATATGGCTGAAATTTTTGTTAGTGCTCTCTGAGCCAAAATATGAACACAACTATTCGTGCATGAACTCTTCTGTGCAGCTGAATCTCCAAAACGAGTGACATAATATACACAAACAACGTTAAACACATGCAGTATCGCGATACGATATAAAAAAGAAACCGGCCAGTGACGGTCGGTCCTTACGTGCAGACTAGCAACTGTTCCACTGTATGGAAAACCGGCCGCACCGGTCAGAAACCGGGCAGGCTGCAACCCTAGTCACAATCCGCCGCAACCCCTGAAATCACCGGTTTCTTTTAGGGGCGAAGCTCCTTAAGGCGTGGGTCGTGCGTCCCTGATGTATGTAGTAGTAGTAGTAGTAGTCGTAGTAGTAGGTAGCCACCGGCGCGTGCCTGCCGGAGGGTACGCACGCGCCGAGGGCGAGCGCGTGGCACCTGGCGCTCGCCCTCGCCACGGGCGCCGGGAGCCACGCGCTCCCCGGCAAACTCGACACTGCCCCGGCAAACGCGAGAAACAACGTTGGCGCAGGCAGCGTCTCCTAGCGAGTTTCTTGATTGAGAAATAACGACTGCTCGCGTTGGAGAAGCGTTCACCGGCAAAACCCATATATATATATATATATATATATATATATATATATATATATATATATATATACTTCAAAGATAAATCCTTGGCAGCAGGTCAATTATAGAATCAAAGGGTCACGTTGAAAAACATAACATTTATTACGACGTTTCGGCCGCGAGACCGGCCTTTCTCAAGCTTCTACTACAGAAGCTTGAGTAGAAGCTTGAGAAAGGCCGGTCTCGCGGCCGAAACGTCGTAATAAATGTTATGTTTTTTCAACGTGACCCTTTGATTCTATATATATATATATATATATATATATATATATATATATATATATATATATATATATATATATATACACTGGATCTTGACTTGCAATGAAGTGCCGGTGGGAGATTTCACTTGTACATTGTGCATAGTTGAACCGTGAGGATTCGTAGCATGCGCGTTAACTAAATTAATCCGGAACTCGGCACGATCTACGATGCACATCCCGAGCTTCGCCCACTCATCATCATTCACTCCGTGGATATGCTGTAATTTTTTTAGTGAACCTGCTTCTCCACAGTGATGCTCCACGTTGCTAAGGGATGGTGGCAAAGTCTTTCTCTTGTCTCTTCTCGTCGGAGTTCTGCGAGCCTCGAACATAATTCATAATACCACATGCAGTCACCACACGCAGTCATTACTAGCAGATGAACGCCCTGACAGAGCGCTCTTACAGTATACGCTATCGGGCGAGCATACGACGTATATCAGCACGGACCACGCTAACTGGGACGCGGTCCTGCCGTTCGTGACATTTGTCGACGACACGGCCGCGCACGAACTTTCGTTCTGGAAGGCAAATTCCTTTCGCCTCCTTGCGCCAGTCCTGCGTTTACCCTGCTTCTTTGTCCGTCGTCTTGTTCGCGCTCCATTGTTCTTTCCTTTTTGGCGTCTCCTTTACCATCATCAGCTGCTTTCCTTGAACCTATTTCGTCTCTCTTGACGTATTTTGCCTTGTAAACAACGGCACCTCCCAACAACTACGGATGTCTTTACACACCGTGCAGTCAATCTTTCCCTTGGAGATGAAGTTCTTTGGATACCCCTGGACGTTCTGTGCTTATATAAAAAATCGAGCAGTCGTTTTACCGAACCGTTTTACATCCTTATTGAACAGATCCTATCCCCGGTAAATTACCGCGTCTCGGCTCTTAAGGCTGCAGCTCACCACCGTCTTCATGCTACAGAGGTTGTGCACGGTCTCTCGCTTACAGCCATCTGTTCGCCGCATCTGGCGGCGAATCTTGCGGCTACGGGAGGAAATCACTGTGAGCGCAAATAGCGATCGACGTTTTTTTCATCTGTTTATATGATTATTACCTTACATCTCCCTCATCTGTACACATCCTCATAAGGTGTCCGGCTCGTTCTTCGTCGTCGCTCAAGCTCGGCTGCAATAAAAGCAATTCCTCATACTATATATGAATTAAGTCTCCAATTAACAGAACTTGGAGGTTGTTGATAATGGAGAATTTGTAGCCACGGAGAAGACGACAGCACATCCGATTCTGAAACGAAGAAGAAGTCATTGCCTGAAGCGCTGCAGCGTGAGGACCTAGTGCCAACCACGGCTGGAAGTGACAGGCGCAAGGCCAGTGAAAAGGACAGACGAACACTAAATATCCTATATAGCAGGCACGGGACGTCTCTTTTATCGCACCATGCTACTTGCACCGGGATTTGCATTGCGGGGACGAAAGCGGTGCTTTGAAAGTGTTGATGCAGACAGCAAGACGTCACCAGGAAAAGTGCACAACCACGCTTTCACGCAGGCGCTCGGTGAGCGCAGCGTGTAAGACGCTCAGAGTCTAAACACGTGGTCGCAGGGAGGAAACTTGGTGCCCCCAACGATTCTCACCTTACACTTACTCTCTTTTATACAATTACTATTCGTTTAACAGAATACCGAGGCTCCGTTAGAACGTAACTAAGTTCTTGCTCAGACAAAGAACGCCAGCTAGCACAGCCTTTCGATGTGGACGGCGGCCTGTCTCAAGAGGATTCCCTTTCCCCTGACGAGACATGAGGGGCTCTAGCGCGGCTGCAAGTGACCCTCTTCTCCGCTCTGCTACATCAGGCTCGCAGCTGACCTAGCATCGCAGCTAATGAGCACTCATAATATTTCGGGTTTTACGTCCCAAAACCACGATATGATTATGAAAGACGCCGTAGTGGGGTGCTTTGGAAATTTTCACCAACAGGGGTTCTTGAGTAATTAATACGCACTTACATCGTACAGTACCCGGTCCTCTGGCATTTAGGCTCGATCATAGTGCGGTAACCGCGGCCGGAATTCGATCCTGCGGTTTTCGCCACTGCGGTCAAGTCCCATAACCACCAGTCAAGTGCGGCGGGTAGGGAATGAGAATTTAGGGGCCGTCTCTTTTGGAGAAGATTCTTATTTTCTCACAATGCCCCACTTAAGATTCCGCATGAAGTAATAAAGTGGCATGCTGCTGAAAAGGTGGCTCCTACCAGTGGTACATCATTTCGCCTTTTGGTTGGTCAGTGCATGCTTAACAACCACACGTGGTCGAAATTTGCGGAGCCCTCGACTGCAGCCTGACTGCAGCTAATAATTACAGCCTGGTTTTGGGACGTCGAACCCTTGATCATTCAATCAACCAATCAATCTTTTGGTTGGCGTGGTATTCGCGGGACGAGAAAAAAGACACTCAAGACAGGAACCAATAGCAACTTGCTCAGTTTTCTATATGTACATGGGTGATTGCTGCCTAACTCTGGCACATGAAGCTCGATACATATTTGCTTTCCCGGTACTCATCTAACGATCAAAGGTGACGCAGAAATCGTCATAGAGGCCTGTAGCGGAGGGAATATCTATTGCTTTTTACTAACCATCCTTTTACAGCTTTACTGCAATACATTCGAGCGCTCCATGTGACGTGGCCGCGACATTTACAGCGCGATCATCAGGGATGTGTGAGACGTAAGTAAAAAGAACCCAGGAAACCTGGCGCAAATAAAAAAAAACATAAAAATAAAAATAAATAAATAAAAATAAAAATAAAAAATAAAAAAAAATAAAAAAAAACCTACGTCCGCGGCAGGACTCGAACCTGCAGTCTCCTGATCCGGAATCAGGCGCCTTATCCATTAGGCCACGCGGACAGCACGGCGACGTCGTTCCTCATAATCCACATATCCTTCTTTTTTTTAGGGGCGAAGCTCCTAAGGCGTAGGCTTGTCTGCCGTAGTTGTCCGTCGTAGCCACTTCGTCTTCATTGAACGCTGAGCTGCCTCGAGCGCTGGCATGCGCTCTTGTGTCACGAGTTCACGCCGGTTCCTCTTCGTCGCCTCGAACGCTGGAACGCGCTCTTGGGTCACGAGTTCACGCCGGTTCCTCTTCGTCTACTCCGGCATCACTCAGTTTCGGTTTCGTTTCGTATTACATCACAATAGCCCCAGTTTTAAGTAGTTGTTCACAACTTTTCTGGAAGGCAGAAGATGCGAAACGAATACCACAGTGTTCTAGAGAACTCAGTTGTCTGTCCATACAGCACGAAGCATGGCTAAATTAATCCGGAACTGGGCACGATTTACGATGAAGTTCCGGAGCTTCGCCCACTCATCATCATTCACTCCGTGGATATGCGTGGATTTTTTTTCTTTAAGGAAACACACTACAACGATGGCCAATGATGGTCACATTGGCAAGACCGCATGTGATTTTCTTCGATTCAATGTTGATTAGCTGAGCTGCTTGTTCTATATCGTTTTAATCTTGATCGCAGAACGCGAGAACCAATCTCCACAGCGTTCGCTTCTCTTTTGTTATGCATATATAACTTCAGTCATCGTAGGAGACTATTATATTAACATCAGTTAGATTACTAAATTTGTTTCGCAAATTTTTGTCTTCTTGATTATTAGTCGTCTTCCACACAAATCTCTTATTCGGTTCATGGACGATCCCCCAAGGTAGGTTCCACCCAAGGACCAACAACAACACTCCTGAGATGACACACTAGCAGCGTTTAGAAGCTTTCGCTAACCTGTACACAGAGATGAGTGTTCGGGTAGTCTGTAAGGATCGATGACAACCCTGCAGAAATAAATGACGGAAGGGTGGCGCGTTTGTGTGTGTGTGTGTGTGACAGAGAGAGAGAAAATGGAACTTGTGTTGAGGGATAGAAAACAATAAAACCAGATGATAATTATGCGGTTTCCTAAATCTATTTCTCTATTTCCAAATATTGATGGCCGTGCTTACCAGAATAGATGGCTGGCAAAAACCAGTTCGCGCATATTAAAATAACAACGTAGAGCAAAAATAAGCGAAAGCAAAAAGCTTGCTGGCAAAAATTTCGCCAAAAGCCCTGTCTATACAATCCGACAGTGATATCCATAGAATATGAATTAAATACTATATGGCTAAATGGGGCACCATGCGACAATGTCCGCAGAACTCGGCCAGCGTAAAATAGTAGTAAGATTTGCAAATATTTGCAATGCTTTCATCAATACTCTTCAATGCCAGCCATATACAAGGGAGACTTCGGCGAATACTTCTACTCTTTCGTCATCCGCGGAAAGAAATAGCTAAGCCTACCCGTAAGGATAGTCTTTTGTAATTGAGCCTAGATTTCTTCTTTCATGTGGCCTTTATAGTGCGACGGTATAATGCGGCTGTGACGCCTTCATAACCAACAAACAAGTCGAGGCGAGCCAGTTCCCTGTGTTTCGCCAATGTAGGCACGGCAATCAACTGAAGCTTTCACAGGCAGAGTCAAAAACAGAATACCGGAATTCAATTAGCTCCACAGATGTATTAATGGTCACCTAGTGTGTCCATTTTAGTGAATATACATTCCATCTATTGCAGCCTGCCAATTTACCTTTTGGCATTGTGCTTCTTTCCATCAAGATTCACTTTATATGAGTAGGAGTATATTGCGCGGTTACACACACACTTAAAAGGACCGTCTACCACTCGGAAAACTTTTTAGACTATGGTGAAAAGGGGCAGAGGTGTGGGTCACATTTACGGGAAGGGTCGTGCTTTTACTCCTCAAGAAAAGGAATTAAGTTTTTAATTTTTCTCCAAAAGTGGTGCAAAAAAGAGCCAGGTCTGCGCGGAACCGCAGGACAGTGGCAGCGTAAGCTCGAGAACCGATGTTCTTAGAGGCCATTTTAAACGCTTGGTCAATCTAGTGCAAATAGAGGTGGTAGGTATCCGCAGCGCCATAATTGCTATCATTTCGCCAAGTAGGAAAGTACCCACTACGCCATAATTAGTGCGGCACTGTAACGTGCAAATCTGTAGACCTGCACATCTTAGACAGTCTCTTGGCATCGTTTTCCCGAGAACGAACCGAACTCTCGGCCCGGCTTCGACGGCGAGCTGCGGCTTGGGCTTCTCTCTGCACAGCTGTATGTTGTACCCGATGTTGCCTTGCTGCAGCCACGCGCGTAGCTCTGCGATTCCCTTATTCAGCAGCGGTCCGCACCTTACGAGGAGGCGCCATCCAGTATATCGAAGACCCAAGTCAGGTTGCTGACGGGACTGCGCAGGTCGCCTTGCCGCATGTCGCATGGCACGATATGGCACGATAAAGGACAGAGGTTCGTAATAATGATGACGGCAAAGTTGAAGAAGATTTTTCATAATGAAGATGTAGATGATACCTCTGTAATGGGTGCAGAGCTGCGAAGCATGCACCCCTATATCCTTTGAAATTATTCCTCGAACTCGTTATGCAATCCACTTTCCGCGACGTGTAGTGGCGTATTATTATTCTGCCACGTAACATTACATTTCTTAATGCGATTCCACGGCAGACGTTATACCTGTTCAGGTCTTTTAGCGATAGTTCTTCAAGCACAGGCGTAGCTCAGTTGCGTTGATCATCAGACATTGTTTTCTATTTTAAACCATGTCAATGTCGGTTCTGTCATCTCTGAGGGAGTGACCCTGGCGTATCGGAACTGCACTACAAGGCTGATCGTGAATAAGTGTCTGGGGGCCCCCATCAGTGTGCGTCGTTCGGTGCGACAGGGTTGCCCCCTCAGCCCTCTGTTATTTTGCATGTATATCGAAACGCTGTGCTTGAAAATTGTAAACGAGCACCGTATCAATGGTTTTCAGTTACAGGCAGCTGAGGTGAAGCTGCTGGCGTACGCTGACGATGTCGCGATTTTTTCAAGGGACAAACGCAGTATAGAGCAGGCTGTCAAAACTTTGCGTGATTTCAGCCAAGCAACAGGCAGCGCAGTTAACTGGTCAAAGTGCCTTGGCCTCTGGCATGGATCATGGTTAACGAAGTCAGACCACTTCGCCAACGTGCCTTGGGTAGTGACCCCGGGCAAGTACTTGGGAGTACCGCTCGATGGCTATCGTGACAGCAAGCAGTACTGGAAATGTTAGGAGACAGAGACACGGGCGAAAGTGGAGAAGTGGAAAGGGACCAATTTGTCGATGTTTGCCAGAGCCACCGTGTGCAACCTGTTTTTCATTAGCAAGCTGTGGTATGTGATGCAGGTGCTGCATTGCCCACGGATTAATGTTCAGAAGTTTCACAGATTATTTGCAGTTTTTGTCTGGGCTTCCGAATGGGAACGATGCAGCCGTACCAACTTGTTCCGAAGGGTGAAGGACGGCGGGCTTGGACTAGGTCATTTGTTTTTACGGCAGCTGGTAAACCGGTTCATGTTTTTCAGAGACGTCACAGATCCCTTCCTGCGCACGTTGTGCCAAATAAGACTAAGCAGACATCTTCCAGAGTTAGTAGTGAGCACTGAAGACTGTGTGGGAGGGATTGGTGGCTACTATAAAGAAATAGTGTCTAGTGTAAGATTTCTCATTGTCAGATTTTCGAAAGAGTACCTTTGGAATGTCAAAAGAAAAGAACTTTATTTTGCATTGTGCGATATTGTTTTCCCAGTGCCGCTGTACCGTTCATTGTACAGTGGGGGCCCAGGGAGCAACGTTTTAAGGAGGGTTAAAAAAACGTATGTGCAGCCGGGAACAAAAACATTCTTCTTCAAACTTCATTCAGGTACAGTCCAGTTAAAACCTCTTTGGAGGGGAAGGGATGTTTTTTGCCTTGGGGGATCAATTGTTTAATTTGTAAGTCGCCGGAAACCATAGGTCACGTTTTTTAACCTTGTTGGGAGGGGGTCTTTTTTGGGATGTTTTGCAAAGAGCTATTAAGAAGGAATTTCCCTTGCACCCGCACGGAATTCGGTTTTTGAGCGTAAAGAGCGAAGACGGCGCGCCATTCGACGCCATCATGCTCATGGGCCTCCACTCCTTGTGGCGTTCGAGAATGGCAGGTCTGCATATTGATAAGGATGCGCGGCCTGCTCGGGCTTATTTAAGAGAGAGCATTCACTGGTTCGTTGAAATTTACAAAAATGCAACGGAACTACCCGAGTGGCTCTCACGAGTAGAGCCGCTGCTAAATTTGCCTGAATTTTAATGTGACGAGACCAGCATGAAGCTGGTTGATTTGCCATCGTGTGTATGTATGTGACACATTGAGTGCTTGTGACACCAGTGTATTTTGTTATTTATGTTCTGTACAAAAGTCAGGGAAAAAAAACAGGCGTAGCTCAGTGGTAGAATGCTCGACTGCCACGCAGAGAGTGTGGGTTCGAATCCACGCAGAGGACGAGTTGGAATACTCCTCGGTCCTGGTTGTATTTTCTAAATGTTGCGCGATAGTGGTTACGCACAGAAAGTTGAGCGAGTTTGTAAGGGTCCATGGTCCAAAGAAGAAGCGTGCAAGACACGGACACAAGGGGAGAAATGAACAACACGAACGCCGACTAACAACTGAAGCAGAGCACAGAGGCGAAAAAAGAAAGAAGACACACAGCTTATCTGCGCATGCTCGGAATGGTAGCGCCACCTGTCAAACGGCTACACGTGCCGGTCTACGCGACAGACAACTGCTAAGGCAACTGCTCCTCTCTGTTTAAGCTAATCGATGGCTGACTCACGCACGCACTTCCACTATTACTGATATGCCAGGCCTCGACCAATAAACGCGCCTCTTCATTCTTGTGTCTGTACAGGATCTCGGTTTCGTCTAACTCGGGCGTGCAGCAACAGACCTGGCAGTGCAAATGTAGATTAGACGGCGTTCCACCTGATCGCGATCTTTGATTAATACAACGCGCAGTTTGCCCTACTTAAGAACGTCCGCAGCTAAAAGGAATCTTATAAACCACACCCATGCGACAGTCGGTAAAATTGTTCTTGGCCATGTGCTTAACCTGGGAGATATCCGTTCGCTTCTTTCCTTCCATCAGCTCATTTCTTCTATGCACGGCAGCACAAACCCTACCTAACTTATTGGGAGCCGTAAACACAACATTAACCCCATATCTACTTCCCACTTTCTTAAGCCTGTGCGAAACTGCGTGGATATACGGAATACTCACGACTCTTTTCTTCTTAATGTTATTCTCTGCTACAGCTTTCGTTCCGGTCGAAATCGACTTCTTCAGACGCTCAGCTACTGTGGCTATGGCTAGTCTAAGGTAACCTGCTTCTAAGAGGAGCTCAACCTTCGCATTAAAGCTAATGGTCAAACGGTGCACGCACGACTTCGATAGGGCTGACTTTAAACAGGACAAGGCTATTCCGTTTTTTACTACTTTCGAATGCTTCGAGTGAGTTTAACAGCGGCTTAGATGCTATAGGGGAATACTGCCAACACACGTGATTCTGCTCAAATGACAAAGAGATATCTAAAAATTGTATTACGTTTCTCTCCGGTAGTTCTTTCGTAAACCTTAGACCATCTCCATTAAGTTTAAATTGATCGCTTACATAGGTGACGACGGATTCAAAATCATCCTTACTACAAATATCAAGTAATCGTCTGCATACCGAAATACCCTGATGATGTGGTCACCTAAGGCCTCTTTTAAGCGGCAGTCAAACTTGCTCAAGTATAGATCACTTAGAATAGGGGCGACCTTTGAACCTATACAAATCCGCGATTTCTGCACAAACACGCCTTCTTTGTATCCAACTAATATTGACGTTAAGTACATGGAAAGAATTTCTAGAAAAGTACCTGTGGAAACTCCGCATCTCTCTGTGAAACCAGACTCTTGCCCTTGTTCTTCAATACATTCTTTCAGGCAATTTAACAAACCTTCATGCGGCAACGAGTAATACAAATCTTCTACATCCATGCTAAACGCTGTGCAGTCGTCAGGATTTTTCCTCTGTTAACAAATGAACTAGAGCCTGAGAATTACGTACGCGGAAGGGGTCAGAAAAACTTAGAGATGTTAGGCACTTCTGCAAATAGCTAGCTACACAAGCTTGCCAAGTCCCTGACTCATACAATCGAGCGAAACGAAATTTGTGGCTTATGGGTTTTCGCCGAGAAAAATAATTCTAAAGTGAGCAATTTTGCCTTTTTAACACTAGAAGCTGCCCTATCAAGATTATGTTTCCACAGGAGATCAACAGCTCGTTCTTTTATTACAGGTTTCAGTTTCACAGGTCTAAAATTCTTTTCAATAGCTGCTGAGGCTTTATCTAAAAAAGTGCTATTCGGCATGATAACAAAACAACCTTCCTTATCAGATAAAACAGGTCGAAGCTTATGTTCCACACGGCGTTCGTGTTGTTCACTTCTCTCCTTGTGTCCGTGCTTTGCACGCCTCTTCTTTTGAGTGGTTACGGACACCGGCGGCGGCGGACAACTACGGCGCAAAAACGAACCTTGTTGTGATGTCATAACAGCTTACGCTGTAAAAGCGCCGCTGGCGACACTCAACCGCGTGTTTGTCAGTTTCCAAGTGTACAAGAACAGGCCGACGCATTTGTGCATACGCTGTTGTGAAACAAATACGGATGTCTTACAAATGTACTTCACGCTATGAGACACCTTTTTATAGCTTGCAAGAGCAATTAGTTCTTTTTTCAATGCTTTCGGGGTGACCCAGGTGGCGCTGCCTTCGACTTCGTCTGCCTGTACAGGCGCGTACTATAGGCGGATAGCAAGATCTCAGCTATCGCAAGGAATTGTGGGTTACTCCGCAGTCTCCTACAACTTGCGGCTCGACGCTTTGCGCCACCGCATGCCGCCGTCGTTACGTGGCTGGGAGTCACGATTCTTCGTTCACGTATGCGCTTGACGCCTGATTCACGACGCAGCTTTGGTGAAAAACCGCAATGCAAGCATCGATCGACACTTCCGCAAGGTAGGCGTGTGCTGTCAATGCTTCTAAAGCCCCTCTACCTACGGAAAAGTACCGCCATCTCTTGAACAACGCCGCTTCCTCCTCTCCTCGCCTCCGATAGGGCGGCTGCGGTCACGTGGTAGCGCGCCCACCTTTTTTCTTGGTATTTTGTTTTCTCGCCGCTCGGCGCCATGTTGGATGCGCCAAAGGGCCACTGCGCTGTGTGTTCGCCGGTCGCAAGTGGACGACGTGCGGAGTGCACGTGTACGTCTGGCTAGTTTTGTCGCGATCCGGTTTGCTGTGCCTTTTCCTGCATACCTGTTTTTCATGTAAGAGCATTTCCCTGAAAAGGGGTTACCGCTTCGGTTTTAAAGATGATCGCGGCTGTTCGCAAGCGCAGCCCGTTTCTTCAACAGCCTGCATGCCGCGCGTGCTTATTTTGGAATGAGCCGTTCGCAGTTAAAAAAAACTGTATGGCAATACATATGACGAAGTGCCGAAATTTTTCATCGCATCGAGGTCACGCTGTGGAGTGTGTTCAGAGTATACATCGCTTGAAATGGGCGACACCCTCGCCAACAGCGAGCGGTAATTTCGGTAGTAGTAGTGACGTGAATGCGTTCGTCTACTTCTACATTCACAACGCACCAGCGCGGTCTTCTAGCAATTAGAAATAGTTTCCGTGCGTAAGGGCGATATTGGTCACCTACATCGGCAACACCCACGCAGGCATGCAAAACCTCACGACAACGTGTTCAAACTGCGCCGCACAGGCCAAACATCCCAGAACGGCGTACTGCGTGCACATGTCATCGGGCAGGCAGAGGATGGCAGGACGTGCGAAACTTCATGAAGTTTTGAGTGTGTGCCTCCAAGGGCATTGTTGGCGTTGCTGCGGTTACAGACGACCGAGATAGTTTATACGCACGGGAACTATCCCTTCCCAAACGTGGCTTGACACCACAGCTGCGGTTTAAATATTTCTTGCTGATGCAATAAATAGCATGCTGTGTTTACAGAATTTCATTTCAACCTTTTCCAAGTAAACATAGTTATGGTTATCCGCGCCAGATACACAAGGAAACACTACGCTCCGAAAGAAAGCTTAAACGACGTTCGCTTTCGCTACAAATTGCGCATGGTTTGCAGCAGCTCTTCTGAGGCGATATTTCATTAGGTAAACCGGATGGTGAGCACACCCACTCCTGCTTAGAAAATCAACGCAGTAGAGTGAATCATTATATCAAACCGTACGCGAGGCACAGCCACGGCTGGACGGCGGCAGCGGCGGCGCGCGTCCAGCTCGAAAGCTAACCGAAAGCTCGTGGCGCTTTCCAGGGGGCGCCGCAG
Organism: Hyalomma asiaticum; assembly: GCA_013339685.2. NCBI lineage: Eukaryota > Metazoa > Arthropoda > Arachnida > Ixodida > Ixodidae > Hyalomma > Hyalomma asiaticum. Next base: position 66,670 of record JABSTT010001854.1, read on the forward strand.
TCACGAGCGGAGAGGAGGTGGCGGTGGGGAGAGTAGATGGCGGTACTTTTACGAAGTAGAGGGGCTTTAAATGCTTCGTGACCCTCCCGGAATGTGTCTGTGGGGTGGGTATGTCATGTCCCCAAGGAGTCACGTCGAGTAGTCAAAGAACGTTGACGATTAACTAGGCTAGGTTCGCCCACATAACATATATAGCCTCTAATACACTGGAAGTCAACCGCTGAAGTGGATGACTTGTTCTTGCATCGATCGCGATCCCGACAACGCCGATCGCGAAACGTGGTTATGTGATCGGCGAATGTCAACGTGAATGGGCAATCGGTTTTGTAACTCGCGTTGGCTGACACATGTGGTTGCAATATGACACTTGGCGAGGGTTGTCGAGTGCTAGGCGTTCCGCAATCACAGTTATCACTATGCGCGGCAGTTGTATGATTGAGCATGTTTCGTTTCAGAGGCCGTACCGAGGCTCCGTAATATAGCGACGCTCAGAGCGCGTGTTGTCGTCCGCTGCTGTCCCCTATTTGCTGCCTCCCGTTTTTTCTCAGGAGATAGGTTCCTCATATCAATGCACAGAGAAGGCACTTATTGCTTTGAGTACATAAAAAGCGCATGAATAAAGTTAACCTCACCTCTCTTCCCTCTTTCATACTGCCTCGCTAGCTTTTTTTTTTCATTGTACCGAATTAAGGACGGCACAGAATCGATGTGCTGAGGATCCTTGCTGGGCGCACCTGTTGTATGTAATCGATCGTTCATTAACTTATTGAGACTAGAAATTAAATGAATCAAGTTAATTCTCAAAACTTGCCTGTGACGAAATGGTCTTCAGAAGCGTGCGCACTTCAGCTTGTTGTTACTCCTCCATGGTATACAAACAGCGCGAAAACGATTGATTGATTGTGGGGTTTAACGTCCCAAAACCAGCTCTGATTATGAGAGACGCCGTAGTGGAGGGCTCCGGAAATTTCGACCACCTGGGGTTCTTTAACGTGCACTGACATCGCACAGCACACGGGCCTCAACATTTCGCTTCCATCAAAATGCAGCCGCCGCGGCCGCGATTCCATCCCCCGACCCTCGGATCAGCAGCTGAGTACCGTAGCCACTAGACCACCGTGGCGGGGCACGCGAAAACAACGACGACGTGGTTGTTGGTAGTCAGCACTAGTCCTGTTTCATCTGTCACGTCCTCGTTGTTTTCGCGCTGTTTTTATGCTATGAAATGGTCTTCTCATATTCAGGCTCCTACATTCGGAACCTAGTGCTTGCCTGTCACAGTCGTTCGTTTGAGGTTAACTGCCCATTTGTACTGGCGCTCTTCATTCCCCCCCCCCCCCCAAAAAAACGACACATTTTCTTTCCTTTCACGGAAGAATTCGCGCGCTCTAATGCCGAGCAGCAAACCATAATAACTTACAGAGCGTGTTTTCTTTGCGAACAGCGCGGACGTGCAGCAAGACCAGGCATACAAGGCCGAAAGGCCGAACGAAGGAACCGGGCAGCTAAGCCTTGAACCAGAAGTCAGGTGCAGACGAAAAGTTCGTATTGCTATCCACCTATTCGTTTTGTTGCAGCATGTGCGGCTCTACAGAGATCTCCCGTATAGTAGAGTGGTGTGCTCTGAATCGCTCACTATTTTTTTCTAAATCAAAACAAATAAATGTAGTTCATCGCGGATAGACGGGGCAGAGACCCTGATTACCATGCGAAAATGAAATGTCAACCATAATCAGCCTCTGACGCTAAGTGTCGGCATGTTTCTAATATACCAGGGCCTTAACTGGTTTTGTGTACTGCAGTTAGTTCTGTATTTCCTCTTGGTGTTATAAAGCCGGCAATAAATGTAAAAGTGAAAACCAGAATGGCTCTGTGGTAAATAACTGCCTACAAGACTGGCAGTGCGATTCCTGCGTTCGTATGTGGAGAACAGAGCTTTCGCTCTTTCTCACTCTCTCCCTTTTAGCTCTAACTGCGAGGGAAAGCGTTGCACCAAAATAGGCCGTTTCAATGAGCCCACAGCTGTTTACGCTGCGAAATCCTCTCTGTACGGAACCAAGAAAGGTTTGAAGCGAATGAAATAAACAGAATTCCGTTCGTGAACGCATAGCCATAAACAAAACATCGCAAGGGAACGGCTGATGATTGCACTCGAGAATTCCCTTCTCATAAGTACAGTGTTAACATTCGCCGTGAAAGCAAACATAGCCTGCCTCCGAGGCGAAAGGAGAGCATCCAGCGAGGCGCGTTGGTCGCGAGGTGCGTCTGCTACAGCGCTCCGACTGCCAGCTGACGGTTATTTGAACATTTTCCAACGTACGATCGTGAGTCGCGATGTATAAAACACGGGAGGGATAGCATACTCACCGTGCGCTAGAAAACTTGCTTTCTAGCGCACGATAAAAAACTGTTGTGTGGCAAGCGCGTTTGTATGCTTCGTTTGCGTATGTCGAGCCCGAAGGTTTTGTAGCCATGTCGCGTATCCCCGCGGCTCTTTCGATGGCCTGTGCGGTCAGGCGCTGGTTTCAGCCGAGTTGCGGCTTCGCCTGCTCGTAAGCAGCGCTAGTGAGGCTTCGAATGCAATGAGCCAATCTATTTTGCTGTAACTGATGTTTCCCCACTGTGGGATCTACCGTATTTGTTTTCTATCTTCTAAGGCGCAACTGCGTGCCGCGGAGGCCGCCTAGTAGCTGTGCACGTCGATCGCGCCTTGTCGGGTCCTTTAAAGTTCCATTTGCCGTGCTTGCTGTTTAAACTGGGCGCCGAACGAAGCGAAACCGAACCGAAATTTTGTCAGTAATGGAGCGAAACCCACTAAAATATCAGTTATCGGTCGGAACAAAACGGTGCAATATAGCTACAATGCGTGATGTGCCAGCAGCGCCTAGTCTCCGCGATCGGCCCCGTGCTTTCTTTGTCCTTCATTTACGTGATACATTGCTCGGTCAGGCATCATGCGCACGCGCTGTGTGTGTGTGTGTGTGTGTGTGTGTGTGTGTGTGGTGTGTGTGTGTGTGTGGTGTGTGGTGTGTGTGTGTGTGTGTGTGTGTGTGTGTGTGTGTGGTGTTTGAAAGGTTGCGCAAATCAGGGCAGCTGAAGTGGAGCACGAGGAGGTGTAGGTATTTTCACTGCAAATTATACATATGACCAACAAGACTGTTTCTAATAATGAGATGTCGTGTTAAAATTGCAAAATTGAAACCGGAAAGCACTACCAAACTACCAAGGCCTTCCGATAACTGAAATGAGGACTACCTTGCGGTGTAGCTCCCAGATATTAGTGTACTGCATTCGAAAAACTTCTGAGCAAGCATGTTTTTGAATATTGTTCGCTGAATTAGAAGCACATACTTTCGGAGAGAAGGAAAACAGAGCGAGATAAGATGTAGTGAATATAAACACATTCAGTGAACAAGGCTTTAGTGTCCCCTTCACACACCATGCATACCAGGG